>CABFVX010003039.1:0-49271 GCA_902151425.1 Timema shepardi
AATGTGTAGAACTATGTGAAGATAGAGTAGTGTGTAGAACTATGTGAAGATAGAGTAGTGTGTAGAACTATGTGAAGATAGAGTAGAGTGTAGAACTAAATGGCGATAGAGTAGTGTGTACAAATAATGACGATAGATTAGTGTGGAAAAATCAATTAGTAAACTAATAGCTGAATATGGGTTTGGTTGATTACTTGGCTTTGGTTTGATCACGTGTGTTTGCAAATAAAACAATTCAAAATTATTTGGGAATTTAAATCATCAATCTCAGTTGGTAAATATATTTTTTTGGCATCAATTGGTATTGTACTTAAAAGTACGCTATGATCCATGAAAGATTTCCCTCATTCGAATCTAAAGGCATGTGAATGTACTATTCTCGGAAACATGCATTACATAAAATGTATTTTTAATATTAGACCATGTAGTCCCGGTAAGGAAGTCCCTCGTTCGAAGACAGGAATATTGGGGCCTGTCCAATGAGAAATGTGAAATTGTCACAGCCACTGCGGGGCTTCCACAATCGTCTTACACACACTTGGCAGGTTCTCAACAAGGGGAAGCCATCTGTGACCGAGACAAGACGAGTTCTCTGAGACGTAATCAACACCTGGGACCTCCTGAGTCTAGTGGATGGAGTGAGAGCCACTGATGTTCTGCCAGATGACACTTATGTAATTCCAACAGGCTAGCGCCTGGGACCTCCTGAGTCTAGTGGAGTGAGAGCCACTGATGTTCTGCCAGATGACACTTATGTAATTCCAACAGGCTAGCGCCTGGGACCTCCTGAGTCTAGTGGAGTGAGAGCCACTGAGGTTCTGCCAGATGACACTTCTGTACTTCCTACAGGCTAGCGCCTGGGACCTCCTGAGTCTAGTGGAGTGAGAGCCACTGAGGTTCTGCCAGATGACACTTCTGTAATTCCAACAGGCTAGCGCCTGGGACCTCGTGAGTCTAGTGGAGTGAGAGCCACTGAGGTTCTGCCAGATGACACTTCTGTACTTCCTACAGGTTAGCGCCTGGGACCTCCTGAGTCTAGTGGAGTGAAAACTACTGGTACCCTGCTATGTAAATCCCTTATACTTCTTACATACTAGCGTTTGGAACTTCCTGAGTCTACCTTAGAAGGATAAATCTAGTTTCCTTCATCCCTCATCCTGGTAACAAAACTGTGGCAATTTGCGTAAAACGTCGTTGAAAATAAATTAGTTGTACATTTTCACTTATATGTGTGCTTTAATTTACTGTGCTCTAAAGACGAGGTTGTTTATAGTATAGATCCCTGTCAGTATAGTTCAACTTCCATGTGAGATAAATAACACTTTTAAATAAAAAAAATTAAAACATTTAAATATTACGTCATGTATGAACGTCTACAGTACGTTTAAGCCCTTCTGACGGAGGTCCCTTCAATTAATACAGGGTTGCCCACCAACAAGGGGTGAAAAGGTATGCTTTTCTTCAAAGATTGTAGAGGAACAGAACGATTACACTAAGGCAGAAAACACCTGTGTGGTGAACAGAATGAGAAATACAGCAGAACTTCATATGTATATACAAGATCATGATGATCTGTATCTGAAAAATACAGTATTAGTGATTTCGACTATACCAGAGCGTGATGAATGGCATATAAAAAACAAAGTCTTAATGATGACAACTATAGCAGATATTTTATACGTCCAAGAGTGAGAGCTATTATATCAAGATAAAGGTATTAAGCCTCACGGCTACATCAAACCACTCATAGGGTTATATTAACATTCACGACCTCAGACTAATCTTACTTAGATATTGCTAGATACATCTTAAATGTTTACAATTCCTAGCTAAACTTACACAAACAAATTACATATATCAAATTGGCCAACCATATTATCTAACTAAATTTAAATGTATAAAATCGATTGTTTTCCGTTTGTGCTCATTATGTGCCCGAAATTCAGCTTCTGTGCTGTCAAATTACTCCTGTGGTAACGAACTTTAGTCAACCGCTCATTGCAGCGGGCGAAGAAAGGTGGGCGGATTGTTCGGTAGCATAAACTGAGCTGGAAAAGGGCTTGCGTGTCCACTGGACTCTATGAACGGGAAACTTGTCACTATCAAGGCGATGAAAAGATATTTAAAGAAAGGTGTTAACGACTAAAATATCACTACTTGAGATGCTTTCTTTTACTATGAGCTAACCCCTCTACCATTATTAGCATATTTATTATTATGTCCTATTTTCAAGATAGCTTTACACTCTTTCATTTTGGAAAATCAGTTCAGATATAAGACCATAGTTGAAGCTATTAGAGGTTACTGGAGCCGTTAAAGTAATAAATGGAGTTTCTGCCTGCTAGAGAACTTGGCTGATGCACTACCATGCACCTTGATTTTTATATTTCCCATTTATAACTTGAGTCTTGCATGGATTACCAAAATAACATCCATCCCGCGTTAGCAAATCTTTAGTCCGCATCCGCGAGCTTTGCCCGATACAAACACCCGCAGATATTGTAATATTTTAAATCAATAATAACCATAACACACAAGCCAATTTATAGCAGAATAATTCAAATGTAAAGGTAAATCCATCAAATCAATGATCATTTAGTTGTAATTGATTATTTGAACGTTTACGGGAATATCATTATATAAACAAAGTATAATGTGTGTTTGTGGGTATATCTGTAGATGTTAGATCTGCCAATTCAAGAACCCTAAAAAGTTGAAGCATTGTATCTATCTAATGAAACCTGAAGGTGTGTACCTCAATCTTTTTTTTTACTAAGATAAAGGCCAATAGATTTATTGCGAGTCTTAAACCTTAGATTTCTTTAAAAATTATACAGGTAGCTCACTAATAAAATTAGAAATAAGAAAGTTGGCATAAGCTTACCTAGGTAAGGGAAACTTAGGAGTGTGTTCTCTTTAGGTATTATATAGAGTGTTTAAATAAAGGGTTCAGAACTTTGGGATATCTTAGTACTAATTAAAATTAGTAAAATAAAGTCCTAGTAAACATAGGTCCGCAAATCAACTCACAGAGACATATATAGGCAATTATATCTTTTGGTATTGAAAATAAATTGGATACAAATTTAAATGATATTTGGGTTTATATGGCACAAATTTATTACCTCATTGCTACAAAAGGTGTTCTACATGTTTTCCTTCTAGTTCCACACAAATTTCACATCTTTGAATGGGACCGTTGCGTATTCTTTGAAAAATCCCTGTCTTCATACAAATTGTCTGACAACAGTTTTCAACTCGCTGAACAACATTGTCTTTTAAATCAGTTATTGGAGACGAGTACACTAAACTCTTTAAATATTTATCTACAAACAAGTCCAAATGATTAAGGTCAAGAGCTAGGGGAGCGGGGGGGGGGGGNTGTAAATTGACTTCCTCGACCTATGCATCTTCTATTAAACGTTTCATTGAGGTAATGTCTGACAGCAAAAAATGAGGTGAAACCCCATCATACATAAGCCACATTTGTAGTCTTTTTTTAAGGGGCACATCTTCCAATAAATTAGGTAAGACATTCAGTAAAAAATTATAGTGGCCTGCACCATTTAGTCAGTTCGGTAAAACGAGTGATCCTATTAGTATGTATTCTAAAATAGCCAGCCAAACCTTTATTGAATATCGCTGTGGTGTCTTGATGCAAGAATGGCATGAGGACTTTCGTTTGCCCATAGATAATTATTATGAAATTTAACAATGACATCTATAGTTAATCCAGCCTAATCAGTAAAAAAGGATATCAGCAATGAAACCTGTATCCATAGATAGTTTTCCGAGAAGCCATTGGTCAAACACCACCAGGGGGGAGTGAGAGCTGGCACTCGTTCGTTGAATATGGTATAGATACAGCACTTTTAACGAAGTATTCTCCAGACTTGAGGTGCATTGAAACCTTCAATAGCTGCAATTCATCTTACACTCGTTCTTGGATTTTGTTCCACTCTTCTCAAAACACGAACTTCCATATCGGGAGTCGAAACACTTCTGGGACACCCACGATTCATTAACATGTGGTTGTAAAAGAGCCATGTTCACACAGTCGTTGGTGGATTTCCACAAATAATGTATGGGATGGAATTGGGATTCATTTCCTCGTGTAGACGACGTGCGGCATTAGTATTTCCGTCGGCACGGCCATAAATAAAATGCATGTCTGTCATTTCCGCGTTGGAATAATAAGCTGTCATCATTAACCGCTTAGAGCACAATTAACACTCTTCGAACAGTTCCCACAGTAACAACACTTTGAGTAATATTATTTTTATTAATGTCGATCCAGGTAAAAAAAAATGAAAGTCCAATACTAGCTTATGTGTAAGTATGTAAACAAAAGCAAGCTAAATGTCTACGAATGGGGCCAGTTAAATTAAACCATAAAAACAAAAATATTAAATTGCTTGTATTCCTGTGAGAGTTGGTTTGCATAGATATGTTTACAGGGACTTTACACTAATTTTAATCAGTAAAACAAGATCCTAAATTTATGAACCCAATTTTTTTTTAGCATCTGGTATATGAGAGAGGATTATTAGGGATTAAATTTTTTGGTCAGATTATTAAAATTAAACAAATAATTCAGTTAAATCCTTCTATTCCTCCTGGAACTCATAAGTGAAAAGAAGCAGCGCCTCTTTTTGTTAATAACCCCGAGATGATTATTACTAAGAATAAATCATCAGGGTAAAATTGCACAGCTATTGAAAATCAATAATAATATAATAATGTGATAAAATAAAAAGATATGAATAATAGTTTGACTTAAAAACAGATCTAAATGTGGATTCAGAGGATAGTAGATGTAGAAATTAAAGAACTAAAATATACGAAATTAATTTCTAAATCTATTCACACCCCATTCAAGAGTTAGATGAAATAGATACAAAATTCCTTTTAAAAGATCAATTAAAATACTGTAGAGTTTCTATAAGGTTTATTTGCATTAGAAAAATTAGTATTATATGACTCCATATTTAGGGTATGAATCTATTAGCTAGATTTAGCCTATTTTTCTATATTTTAGTGTATGAGGCACTGGGATAATTAATGTTCTAAGAAATAGTTTATTTTTTTAAACATAAAAAAGGTACATTTTATTTTACTTGATTTATTCTATCAAAATAACCCTTTAGATTAGGCACTTCATTAATACGAGTATAGACCCCTATAAAAATTATTTTCTAGTATCTCAATTTTTGTTTATTATTAAAACTTTCGTGATTGGTATATTAATTTAATTTAATTATAATATTAATTTTAAAATAATTAGGTAGGTATGTGCGCACATTCATATATTTCCAGCCTTGTGTGTAAAGACCACGTGAACTTCAGTGCGAGTAACTTTAAAGCCATTAAAACTAAAGAGATTAAACTTTGCATCTGTACTTGGGAACCCTTTAGGAAATGCACCTCATGTGTAATTTTTAAAATATTTTACTTCCATCACCTGACGCCTTAAACCACGTTATCACCAATTCATATAGTCAAAAAAATAAGAATCATAGAACGCGAAAACTTGGATTGGGCTTAAGTTTACACCAATTTTCTTTCTAATCGACATATCTGACCGCTATAAAGAGTTACTAGATCTACTTTCAGGTATTGATACATCAAATTGTGTTATATGCAGTTATCACTTTTGGTTTATATTATTACTTATAAACTATAACTAATAATATATTAAAATGTAATCAATGCCAACAGAAAATAAATATGTTCGTATTTTCCAAAATGTGTTTCAACTGTCCATTTGTTAGAAATCAAGTTTTACTTAGGGTAACCATAGTTTTACATATATTGTGAGCCTGACATTTTGCCTTGAATCACAGTATCACATTGTGCGGTCAGTTTCAAAACTAATTAACATCAAAATGTGAGACCCTATACATGTAGGTCTACCCTTTACTTGCCCTGAAAGGTAGCACACTTACCTTGCAAGTTTACACTATGACGTAGCTTATAGGATAGGGTCATAGTGTAGTCAGGTAAGGGGAGACTGCTTGCTACCTTTCAGTGTAAGTAGTGTGTGCTTAGTAGCTTCTGCGCATGTGCATTCTATGCATATTTGAAATACTTCTGGACAGTCGAGCCTTGTTATAACGTACATTGACACAATTTCCTCGCTATAACCATTACTAACTACATCAGTGATCAGTTAAATCTACATCTATGCATTTTTTTATACTTTCACTCTATCTTACAGGTAGAAAAAGTATTGTGATCGTAAAAAAAAATAACTCGAGATTTTGACGAATCTAGACGTTTTGACCCCCTGAATCCGAAAAAGTAGTTTTTGAATTTGTCTATCTGTCTGTCTGTACCTCCAACTAGAGCCTAAACTATTTTACCGATCGGGCTAAGACTTGGTATCCAGGTTTTCATAGGGTTGCCCCGAGCGGTTTTTGGAATTGGATATTTAACTTTAAAATTAAGGGTAGTTTACTGAAGGGCAAAAACAGAAAAAGTAGATTTTCTCAAAATCGGCTCTAACGATTTTGATTAAATTTCATTTCAAAACATTTGTAAATACTCCAAACAAAATGGCTACTCTCAATATTTCGGCAAAATTACTTTAATGGTTCCGGTCTTATGCGTAAATTCTTATTTTTGGTCATATCTCCGAAACTACTTAAGAAATTAAATTACTTATCATTACAACTATGTAGATCTATTTATAATACAAATATTTTACTCGAAACATATTTTATTAAACCAATAACTTTCAGTCTATACGCAAATATATATATTTTTTAACTTTTCGAACACCTAAGGTAAAGTATTTCGACCGTAAAAAAAATCTAACCTGAAATGTTGATGGATGACGACGTCTTATAGCCCCCCGAATCCTAAAAAGTGGTCTTTTCAATGGCGTCTATCTGTGTGTGTGTTTAAACTTAAAATTAAGAATGGTTTAGTAAAGGGCCAAAAGAGGAAAAATTGATTCTCAAAATTGGCTCTGACGATTTTTATTAACATTCGTATCTAGGCGTTGATTAAGATTATAAATAAAATGGCTATTTTCATTTTCCCATTAAAATGACTTTCAGGGTACTTTACAGAAGCGGACATTTCCGTGTCTCCGCAACTATTTGAGATACTAAATAACTTATCAGTGCAAAATTGTAATACTATTAGAAATTTAAAAAAAATATTTGTAATATATTTTTATAAAACCTACATTTTCTGAGATATTGACAAATATATTAATACAATTTTGGGAACTTTAATTGTAAAGAGATACTACTTAAGTTTTAACGCAATAATTCTCGATGTCATAGAGTAATTAAATATAAGTAAGTCTCTCAAAAGGCTTATGTTATTTTTCCTTAAACCTCTTAGGATAAATGTTTGTCTAACAATGAGCTATCTTCAGAGCCCTGCTTTTATGGTGAATAAAAAAGCCCAATTTCGTTTTTAAGTTTCCCAAAAGCGGTGAATTACAAAAATCCTATTTTTGCGACGAAATTATCGAATTAAGACAAAAGCGTTAAAAAAGTGGTTTTTACCAAACTTTCGTGATTAAGGTGACTTTGTTGGGTTAAAACTAGACTTACAGGACAATGTTTGAAACAGGTAAACTAAACATATTGAAGTGAAAACCAAAAATTACATTTTGTTTGGACAAAACGGTATAAAAACACTAGTCCGCAAAAAAATGTGCTGTCAACTTATTAAAAAAGTAAGATTTAGCGGAAGCTGGTCCGGGAAAAGCATGTACAAGTCACAAAGACAAAATATTACACAAAAATCATCTTGTTACTTCACAAAAATTGTGACTATATTTTTAAATCTCAATTTAGGCTAGAAAAATACAAAATAACTACTCAACATCACCAAACTGCAACATGCAGCTGGTAACAATGTTATCCACTTTCATTGTGGTTCTGCGGTCTGTTACTACTAAACTATACCTAGAAAAATATCGTTCTGAATCTGCATTTGAAATCGGCAGCCACAACGCTTGCAAACACTTTGTTGCGAAGTCACTGAACATACTGTCTGTCTTCAGCCCTAGCAGCACATTCTCAATTTTTAAACTTTCGATGCCATCACTCTCTTCCATCAAAACTTTCAATTTTTATTTTTCAATATCCCAAAATATTAGCGCGAATGCCGAAAATCGCGACTAAATCGCGATTATCGCGGACATCATTTAAAATCGCGAATATCGCGCTAAAACGCCGATTTCGCGAATTATCGCGACAATTCTGAGCATATATTTGCAATCAGGGTAACCTGAAATGTGAACATCTGAAAGAAAAAATGCCATATCTAACATTCGCGAATTATCGCGAACTCCACAAACGCAGGGCTCTGGCTATCTTCATGTTAGACTCAATAGTCAATATTTACATTTTTTATTGTTCAAAATTTATACATGAGGAATTTAATAGCAATGCGATGACCTGAAGATGTAAAACACCTAATAAAATGTCGAAAAATTTAACCGGAAGTTGAAATTTTAATAGGAAGTATTGACCCTTGTTGACCCAATATTGATATTTTTTATTGGTCCAAACATACAAATGAGGACATTTAATTCTTTAAAAATAAGTATATAAAATTTAAAACCGGGATTCAAAAAATGTTTTACATCAGTATAATGCAATTCAAACTTGGGTTTGCTAGTGTATATTATTTCGTTTCACATATATTATGAGTTTTGAGTAAAATCCCAATTTTTAAATAATAGAGCGAGAAAGTCCGTGCGTAACTCCATACCATTTATTAAATATAAATAACTTGATATGAATATAGATTAAACCATAAAACAAAGTAATTATTAGAGAGAATATAATAATCGCATATACACATTTGCCATTATTGGCTTTATATTGAGATTCTTAACTAATTTTTGCATGAACGATGTTATGTCGGGTTTTAAAAAGATCCAGACAATTGTTTTTATATACAAAGTCATCACATCAGCAATTTTTTAGCAAATTTTTCCACTTGAGCCCTCAATATTGGCCCATCTATTGAAAATTCAGCACTTCTTTTGTTTAGTGAATCTTTGAAGCGATACTTCAACGACGTTAGTAAGCTCATACCTTCTAATACTTTTGTCCGACTATGTTGGTTCTCCAGTGTCAATATGTTGATATATTTATTTTTCCACTAATGTCGATACTGTTGAAGAGGACAAAGTAAATCTTTTGCTGACTTCATTTTTTGCGCCAAATACTACCCCCCTCCGCGCCCCCCCCACTCATACACACAAAAATAGGCAAAAAAATGTATCTAGTATTTTAGTAAAAATACAAGAGTGACAAATGTTTTACTAAAAGTCCAGTGCATTTTCAAGGGCCAGTTCTTGCTTCTGTCAATAGATTTAAAATGATTCATTGTTAGACTTACGGAGGGCTATAATTAGATTTTAAGAAAAATTGGGTTTTACATGTTGCTATTAAAAACTGGGACAAAAGGCAGTATTCTAAAAAAAAAATCTGTGTCCCCAAAACGGGACAATCCCGATTAATCGGGCCATATTTTCACCCTAGTTTCCAACGGTACGGTTCGTTTCTAATTGATTTTACACTCTTGGTGGTGTTTGGGTAAATTGAAGGAGAAGCGCTGGAGGCTAGATACTGGAGATGTAGGTAGAGTGGGGACGTTCCGCAAGGAGAATACAATGCCATAAACCTGCTCGGTGAGGGTGCTCACAAAAATTAAATCATCCCTCTCATTTTTGTTTATTACCAAGAATTGGGTATTTCCGACCACCCGAGTAATAAAGAATGTTTTCAAGTTTATATGGTTACCGAAACTTTGTCAGTACAGTAGCCCCATGACTTCTTTGGTGCTGACTGACAGCTCACAGCTGACTTCTGACAGTCAATATTAAGGTATATACCTAAATTTTGACTCTCAGAAGTGACAGCTGTTAACACATGTTTTTGCAGATCATATGGTTCGGCGTATGGATACATAATTTGGTCTGGTAACTTTTCAAAGCCATCAGCTGTCAGTCAGCAACAAAGAAGTCATGGGGCTACTGTATATCCGTGTAGTCTGTACACCCGTTATAAAAGTGAGCAATCGTATGGGAATACGTTTAGATTCAAAGTTATATCCCGCTCCGGTGTAGGCGGGTTTAAGGCACTACTCTTTCGCAGTAGATTAGTCTGCCAGTGACGGGGAGAATGAGGTTCTACTCTCGGCCGGATGTTTTCCACTTTTCCTTCGCGCAAATGTTGGTACACTTCCTATAAATGTCTTCCTCATCCCTAGAACCATTAACGTAATTAGTACATAAACGAATGGCCCAAACGGGTAGTGAGATGCGGTAAAAAAAAAGTATTTTGGCTCATTATAGCCAAGATATCGTTATTTTCGTGCTCATTAAAACCAAGTTTTACTATATATATGTGACCTGGTGTCTAGGGGTAAGGTGTCAGATTTCTGTGCTGGTGGCCGGGGTTCAATCCTCGGTCCCGGCACAGATTTATCGGATTACCAAACCCTTCCTTCACCTCTGACAAGACATCTGGTGAATGTGGGGAATGCCAGGTCTCCACCGTGGTTCGGATTCCACTATAAACTGTAAGTCCTCCATTTCATCTCACAATAACCCTACCATTACACATTAGCGTAAATGCGTACAACCCGAACGGGTAGTAAGACGCGGTGCTAATAATAATACTATATATATATTGCAAGCCTAACACCTTATACTGCGCTACCACTGGTGTGTATAACTACAAAATCGGTAAATATATAAATCTAAAACTTGACATACGTAGTACTTTAGGAAAACCTAGAGTGTATTTTTTAACTTTACATACATTACGCATGTTTTATTTGATTTTATCCATATTCTTATCCATATTGTATATTATATATATTCATATACAAGTTAAATAAAACCTTCTTAAGTGGTCGTACGGTCTAGGGTGTCACTCTCATGTTAGACTAGAATGTCAATGAAAGAGAGATCGGATTTCAAATCCCGGTCGGTTGTACTGAAGGTTTTCCCAAAATGGTTTTACAATCTCTCTTCATGCAAATATGGGTACACTTCCTCTAATTTATCTTTCCTCACCCCTAACTTAACAGCGTAATTAGTACACAAGCGTATAATCTGAACAGGTCAGTAAGACGCGGTGCTAAAAAGAAATATGTAGGCTATTCCTTTTAACTACCACCTCATTATCACACAGCAAGTCTACAACATTTGCAAAAGTCAACAACTGAGTCACGCTATTTAATGTCTGCACCCTATGGTGCTTTCTTTCAAGGACATGACTGAATACTTAAGTACAAAATTAAATAGTAGAGGGGATAAGGTGGGTTCTTGCTTGAGAAACTTGTGAATTTTAAATATTATTTAAAACATTAATTCAAATCAGCGGACAGCAACCATTTGATACCCTGGACCGTATGATTTATAAAATAAGAAAAATAGTTTTACTAAACACATTTGAAAAGACCTAACCAATTTTTGGGGTATTCTGAAATTAACTAAACTACTGAACAAATTTTGCCTTTTGGTGCAATCATATGTATTTTTGAAATAAAGAGATTACCCGCTTCGGTGGCTGCATGGTCTAAACTCTAAAGCATCACTCTCGCAATAAACTAGACTGCCAATGACGGGGGGGATCGTGGTTCGATCCCGGTCAAGTGTACTAAGGATGGTTTTCTCTAAATGGTTTCACACTTTTTCTCCACGCCAGTGTAGGTACATTTATTTAAAGTTCAACCTTCCTAATCCCTAGCCCATTAGCGTAAAATAGTATACTGATAGGCTAGTGACCCGAACGGGTAGTAAGACGCAGTACTAAAAATAATAAATTGATCAACAGTGGCATTATATTACCATTTTTTTCTTTTACCATGATCTGTTTTTTACTGGAAGTCGGATCAAGTGTTGACCTATTCCTTCTAAATCCACACTGATGACACCAATTACTTCATCTATACATGGAGTCCTTACTCTAGGTTATATATGTTCAACCCCTTGATAGTATTTGTCATTGATTCATTACTACTCAATTTATTCAGTAGTAGCACCATTATATCGCTAAGTACCCTTTCTTTGCCAATCTCCCAGCTACCCGTTGCTGTAGCATTAACAATTTAATTGGCAAAATAAATATTTTATTTAAAATTTGAAAAAGTATTTATGAGCGACAAGTATCCATCCAGCTCAGCGAGTTGACTCTCCCCGTCATTTTCTTCCCGCTCGATTTATGGTAACGTAATTCCTTCCGGCCTGGCTCAACACCACATCAATTGCCGGCCGTCTCAAACTCCTCGCCAAAGGCGTAGTTTAACATCACAAGAGACGAATTTCGGGCACATATGAGTATAAAGCACCACAATCAAAAGGCATAGGCTAGACATAATTATAAGATATAACAAAAATGTAGAATTCAAGCTTGTTCACCCCATAAAAATGGTTTTATTTCGGGTAATTTAACAGTACAAATGCTGATATGAGCACAAAAATGACATTATTGACTGATAAAATTTGAGTATAGGATGGTGTTGTGATAGTATAGTATAGTATAGTATAGTATAGGGATAGTATATGGATGATGATATAGGATGGTTTTGTGACTTTCCTGACTTGACATCCTGAAGGTTAATCTCGATACGGTAAAATTAGGTTTATATATATATATATAGTAAGACTCAAATATCGCTGTACATATCACATATTGGAAAATGAGGCCAAATGTATCTTTGAAGAGGTATTTAAACAATAGTCTTGTGTTCTTCGTAGGGTATTTTATTGATCCACTTATATATAGCCTCACTGCCTAAATTTCTTATGTTTATGAAATATTATGTTAGAGCCTCGAGCAAATATATTAGCTTCTTTTCAGGGTCTTCTTAGATTAGTTTTAGATTATGTTAACATTTTAACTGACTTGCATTTATAAATAAATTATGCATTAACATTTAAGAAAATATTAGTAATACTAGTAGTAGTACTATTTTACCATCGCGTTCCCATGACAACCATGCAGGGGAAAACTGTGTCATCCGTTGACAAGGTATTCTCCGAACGATGAGATAAACTCGCCTGACAGGATCAGTCGTCAGTTGGTCGCTTGCGCCTGCCTGAAAAAGTACGTATTTTTCGCGAAATATTTTAATTATTTTCCGAGTATAATTATGTACTGCATAATTAAAATTAGTGGTGATATAATTCATGAACAGTTGGGAAAACAATAGTTCTTTATACGTATACAAAATTAATAGTGTTGGGTAGCGTTTTAAAGTACTAGAAAATATATTTAATGTTAGCTTGTACCTGATTTCAATCCCTCAACAGTTCAAAAACGTTTGTATTGCCACTAAAAAAAACTTACTGGGCGTTAAGGGGGAGAGATCCCGGTATTGAAGCCAAGATATGCCTTTGCCAACCAATAGGGCGTGAAACTATGCAAGCATTGTTGAAAAAAGCAACACGGCGTGATTGAACACGCCAATAAATAAACCAACAGAAAGTGAAGTTAAGCAGCCATCGTTAATAAAAGCAACAAAGCGTCTTTGAACACTCCAATAAACCAACCTACAGGACGTGAAGCTAAGCATCCATTGTTGAGAAAAGATTCAAAGTGTCATTTAACACTCCAATAAATCAATCAACAGGACGTGAAACAAAGCAACAATTATTGAGAAAGGGAACTTAGCTTCATTAACCACTCCAATAAATCAACCAACAGGACGTGAAACAAAGCAATCCTTGTTAAGAAAAGCGATAAAGCGTCACTGAACACTCCAATAAACCAATCAGCAGGACGTGACGTGAAGCAAAGCAACTATTGAGAAAAACAGCGTCATTTAACACTTCAATGAACGAAACAACAGGACGTGAAAATAAGCAGCCATTGTAGTTTAAAGTAACAAAGCATCATTGAACACTCCATCAACCAACAAGACTTGAAACAAATCAACAAAGCATCATTGAGTATTCCAATAAATCAACCAAAAGGACGTGAAACTAAGCATCAATTGTTGAGAGAAGATACAAAGCGTTATTGAACACTCCAATAATTAACCAACAGGACGTGAAGCAAAGCAGATATTGTTGATAAAAGCAACAAAGCGTCAGTGAATACTCAAATAAATCAACAAACAGGACGTCAATCTAAGCATTCTTTGTTGATAAAAGAGACCAACAGTCATTGAACACTCCAATAAATCAACCAACAGGAAGTGAAACAACGCAACCATTGTTGATAAAAGCAACAAGGCCTCATTGAACATTCCCTCTAATAACTCAACCAACAGGACGTGAAACAAAGCAACCAATGTTGATAAAAGCAATAAAGCGTCATTGAACACTTCACTAAACCAACCAACAGGACATGAAGAAAAGCATCCATTGTTGACAAAAACAACAAAGTGCCATTAAACACTCCATTATTGTTTTTACCTGCTTGAACCCCCGGTACATGACCCGGATCTCTTGTCTCGTGAACTTAGTCTGCCTGCACAGGTCCTCCAGGGCCACGGGGCGGTGCTTCGGGACCCGACATGGCTCGATCTCAAACATAACATCTTCAATGGGGCTGTCTGGCGGGGTGGCCATCCTGGCTCTAGGAGTGTATCACAGCACGGGTGGTGTCGTCGGACATGGTCAACTGACGCTAACACCACGCGGTGAGCCGCGCGTCAGACAAACCATCTAGCACTCGTCCGGGGCTCCTTCACCCGCGCGTAGCACTGGGAGGCGAGACAAGAGCCAGGGGCAACATTGGGGTCGGGTTGAGTTTGGAAAACAGAATGTTCTTGACACAACAATGAAGCACTTTTAGGTCGTATTCTAAATGATAAGCAATTTATATATTAGAGTTCCTACCAGGGTTTGTTCCTAAATAACTTAGTTAAAGCACTCTTCAAAATATCACGAATTAAATATCACTATTTATCACTGCCAATCCGAACATTAAATAGATTAAGTGTGAAGTCATTGTTATGAGCGGCGCCGAGGGAAATGTTGTGGACGGAGCCCGTTGCTAGACTGCACAACCCTCTCCCCCCCTCACCATGATGGTGAACGTCTTTCATACCCGGCGTGCTCCGCGCAACTACTGGCTGAAGCTTGCTGGGAGAGTCGACAGGCAGCGCGCTGGGCGCATGCCTAATACCACTGTTTGCTGAATGAAGTGGGAGCGAGTCTTTGTGAAACTTAAAGCTAAAGTTATTTTATACCATTACGTATGTTGTTGATTAATTTTTTCTACTCCTATATAACGATTCCACTTAATTAAACAATCTTTCCTTTGTTTGGAAGTTAACATATCTAGCTACTTTTAATATGTTTCGCAGGATTATAGTATTTATAATCAAGATCATAGTTTTACGTTCTGTATTCAAAAAGTAAAAACACATTAATATTTTCTCGATTTTTTTTTTCAAGATAAAATAAATTCAAAACTTGTTCTAAAATTTTTTAAGAAGCATAAAAAATTGCATTCAAATTTTTTTATAAATATGGTTCTAATGTGTATGACATAATATTTTTTATTTTCGACACGAATTTAATTCTTAATGATATATACATTTTTTCTTGCTATGTACCCTTACTCCCTTTTATTCTGCATATAAGTGCAAATTTTGATCAGTTTTCAATTTTGGGTTTATATTTACACAATTTTTGGGACATTAAGTCATGATATGACTACTATGTCGATTAAAATTACTTGCATAACAGTATTTCTCTCTTTAAGTAAAACTTCTTTTAGCTTTTTAAGGTATTCAGTTATATTTTGAAGAAGGTTCAGGAAAGGTGGGTGTAAAAAGGTCGGAGGATTGAGCGGTAACGATCAATTGTCTTCAAGAAGTAGCCATTACCTCACTGTCCAGTGGTAGCCTTGTAAAATGTGAACTGGCATTCTTCTTTTCATTTAAAAGTCATATTGTGTTCGTCCCCTTTTATGTGTTGATAACTATCATTCCTGAGCCTTCTTCCAAATATAGAATGAAACCTAGGTCGGGGGAGTGAGTGGTAACCATCGATTTTCTTCAAGAGGCAGCCATCGCCGCTTTGTCCAGTGGCAGCAATGGAAAGTGTGAACTGTGTTCTTCTTTTCATTGTAAAAGTCATATTATGCTCGTCCTCTTTTATATGTTTATATCTACCTTTCTTTGACTTTAAATGATTGTATAATATTTCTTATTTCTATCAAACACGATACGTACTTCACGTGAATTTTATAGTAATGTTGTTATTATTACTTACATATCTTACGACTATATTACTTGCAGGTAAGAATCATATCTGGTTTTGCTTGTTCAAAATAGATTCACTAATCCTGTCAACTTCAAGTAGTCTATACTTGTTCGAGAGAGACCTTTTCTAGATAAACCCAGGTAATAAGAACGTTGAGAGCGCCGGAGGAAGGTGTCATGGACCGCTTCTTATAACTGTCCTCCACCAATAATTCTGGTTTTGCTTCTAAAGGATCTCCTGGTTATTACAAACAAGGTAGGTATTTCCTTGATTTGAGGGATATTTTTAATAATATTCAATATCATTAGCATACATTTTTAGGGGATATGTGTTTATTGTTAGGCCATAAATTGGTATTTTTAAGGGCATATTTTCACGCATGTTTCGCGAGTTTTAAGGTCATAAACATCCAATCCTTAGTTATAAACTATCGTATATAATTGCCAGATTACTGAAAAAGACATGTCAAATCACCTTGGTGAACATACAGAGGTAACGCATTCATCTTAACCCAACAACTAAATCCGAAAGGAGAAAATTTATTATAGTTTACCTGCCAATCGAAGAACTTGTTCTGAGATGTTAAAATAGTTGCATTTACGTAATTATACGGCAAACTGTGTGTTACGTAGTTTCCATTTTTGACCACTGGTGTCATTTTCGAAGCGGGATTGCTGGTGATGGGGAGATAGGGGTTCGAATCCCGGTCAGATGTAAGCTGAGATTTTCCCCCTAAATGATTTTCACTCTCCCTCCACGCAAATATGTTCATATTTCATCTAAATTCTACCTTCCTCATTCCCACATATTATGTGCTTATAGCTCGAACAGGTAATGAGAAGGGAAGGAAAAAATTACTAGTACAATTGATTGAAATAAGTGATGATATCCGTTCTCTGTAAAGTAACTAAATTTTTAATTGAACGTTTACAAGAAGGTATCTAAATATATAATTTAAAAATAATACCTGGATAAGGGAATCAAACCCGGGACCTTTGTAGGAATTAGTTCGCAATGTATAAACTTGTCATTCACTTGATCCACTATTAACTGGATACATTTCGACATCTGTCTACCAGTTGGTCCTTTCGTGATTACCTGTTGACTATATCTAACGTTATCCTCCTATGTATGAGCTTGTCGACCAATTGGACCAAGCTTTGTCGGCCACTTGACCCACCTAACACTCCTAAATATTTGTTTTCATTTTTTCAACCAGTTGGTAATGTACGAGTATTGCATGATCCTACTCGTGTCAATCATTTGAATCACCCAGTTTTTGAAGTATTTATTTTCATTTCATCGAACGATTGGTTGTTAATCACTTTGTTCCCCTATACATTAGCTTGTCGACTAGTTGGTACAAATTTTGTCAGGTACTTGACCCACTGAGCCTTTCAAATATACTATGTTTACATTTTGTCGATCAATAGACTATCCCATAATCTTGTTAGTGTCGACCACTTGGTCCGCATTGTTCCTGTGTGTCGATCACTTGTCTGTCTACAACTTTGTCCTCCCATGTAATCGATCAGTTTGCATTCACCGGCGTAAGCCAACACCAGGCAAATACATACGATTTAAAATCTGTTTACATCCGCATCGGTAGCCACGTGGTTTAACGTTCTACTTTGGTGTTAGACTAGACTACCGAAGAGACGAAGATATCGGGGTTCAATCGCCATCGTGTGTATTGAGGGTGATTTTTCTTTTTAAAAAAATCCACTCTCCCTCTACGTTAATGCGTGTGCATTTTCTCTAAATTAAACCTTTTAATCCCTAACCAAATAGTGTAACTAATACATAGACGTATAACCCGAACGGATAGTAAGACGCGGTGCTAAAAATATCTGTTTGATGTTAATATTATAAGAATATTAACTAATTTATTGAAGTTTCAAAAAATCAATTGCTAGAAACCCTTTGATAATGGCCATAGTATATATAAAGTGAGCACTTGATAGCCAAAGAAGCCGCCATCATTATTAGTCACTATCCACCGGTAATGAAGCGATTATTTCTTTGATTCCTTCAGATTTAAGTGGATTTGATAACCATAAATGCTGCCAAGGTTGGGCCTCAGCACTTGAGGGTTTATACAGCCAACCCTTCTTCATCCTCGAAGAGCGTTTTATTTCCTACCTTTTTAAGGAACGGTCACTGCTTCGAATCCTGTTACGGTTGTATTTTACAACCCACACTTTAAAAAAAATTGTAGACTGATATATTTACGTTAAGTTGATTCTTAATCAACCCATCTCAACTCCGTACCCAGACAGGAATTTAACCTACCCTTGGTACCCCTCCTTATTAGATGAAGATAGTGGTTTTCTCAAGTTGGAAGGATCATTGACTTCTCCAAACATAACGTTATAAAGCGTCATAAACAGGTCAGCATTGAAGGCTGACCTTAGATCCTCGGTGAGGATTAAGATTGTAACCTATAATACTACATTATTTAAGCAAATACTGATGCATGGTAAGTATACCTCCTCAGCCTTATGAATACTTTCTAAACACGTGCGTATATTTTAGTGGAATAATAGACTAAAGCGAATAAAATATTACATCTTGAATAAATAATTTCTTAAGACCATCTAACCCTATCACTCCTTATGCATATATTCTAAACTATAATTCCCTTTGCTGACCACCTTAGAGGAATAATGGACTAATATGAATAAATACACTTTTAATCAATATTCTCTTAAATTATAAAACTCTTTCAGAGTATCCCCATTAATCCTTATGCATATATATTATAAACAATAATCACCTTTACACATAATATTAAAGGAAGAATTGAGTAAGACTATTAAAATAAGTTAATTTAATGAATATTCTCTTAAAGCAGAAAACTCTTTCAGACCAAGTCCATCGATCCTTACGTGTACTCTTGAACCACAAATTATCTTCAACCCTCATACTAGAGGAAAAAACACCTAAAACGACTCTCTTTCTCTCTACATAAACATAATGTCTAAATCAAAGGGTGTAGGAACAAAATATGCAATCTAAAAATCTTTGGTCTACCTACCCCACCCCTATCCTCATTTCTATGACATGTAACATCCAACGTTGCAGTGGATCCTTAACACTAAATTCTCTTCTCCAGCTACACTCCTATACCCAACCCTTTCACCACCCCTCACCATGATATGTATAGCACCTTTCCAGCATCTTAACTTTTGATTTCATAACAAAATATTCTCAAACTCTTAAATACTACAAAACTTATTCTCAATCTATAATACTGTATCAAACGCCACAATTCCCACCCCTGAAAATAATTATGATTCATTATATATATTACCTTCTCATCCTTGAACATACAATTAGAGGAATAAAAACCAATGTATTCATCTCAGGTTCTAAGAAAAGGAGATGCACCCCAAAACACCTTTCCCTATCTAGCCCCTCCTCTCGCCCATCCCTCCACCTCATCTACGATCCTCCTGCTGACGCAACTTTCTTTCATCTTACACTTTATAATCACATAGATGAACCTATTTATGCCCCGGAACAGGCTCTAACTGGGATTCCGGCCTTTCTCACTACTGCCGACCGGCTACCGAGCACAGATGTTTACGGGTATAGCTCACCTATACAATCTCTTGTCATACTTCAAAATGAACTCCCTCTATCTGAAAAACCAAGTTTCTTGCCTTTATCTTGGAAAAGATAAAGAAATTAATTATATGATTATTGAATTACATAAAAATAAGTCGCAGTTTCTATTCCAACATACGTACTTGGTCAACGCATGATCACCACTCAATAGTTGGAATCATGTATGATATTTACATAGAATCTGGTTAACAAACATTAATTATTGATCAGACTCCATTATTTGTCGATAGCTACTATGCATTATAATATAACACTTGATCCTAGTTAATTGATATAATCAAATCATCATTCAACCTGTATTTATTATGCATTGGTTATATCACTAAATCATGATTACTCATTTAATCTTTAGTTGGAATTACGCGTCGTACCTATATAACATCAGTCAATCGTTATCTGGCCATATCCGGGCATGATGCCGATTGTCATTTCTTTATCGACATCGTGTACCATAGCTACACATAGTTTTATCTGTGTACTTAGTTCAGAGTCATGCTTCATTCTTATACGTCATTTGATTGGCATACATTGATCACACATCACACTTGCAAAACATAGGATTGGAGCCATAAACGTTTTTTTCCCCGGCATCGGTTCATCGAAGACATATATAATAAATCTACGAGATTTTATAATCATTAACTAAAGAGTTGTAGAAGTCTGAAGACAATTATGTCAGTAACATCCACTCCGATTAACTTGTCCACTCACGAGATCCACAGGTCTTAGGCACGCACCGTGCACTACTTTTCTGTGATACAGCATACATCCAACCATTTTTTTAAACTTTTATTCTAATAACAATAATTTATTTTTGCACATCAAATTATTTGGTTTGGATTAAAAAAAAGTAAAAACACAGATATAAACACTGTGGTCTAGAAACAATATAATGTCATAGACAAAAAGCAATTCCTTGTTTTTTTACAATTATTGAAATAGCCTTTTTGTCAAACTTTCAAAATATTTCCTATCCTTCCTTACTAGTAAAACTTCTAGAACATATTGCACATTTCTATTTGATTCTAATATTTACATTGACTATTTGAATATCGACTGTGAATTAAATATTTTTCAAACACGCTTGTTCTCCCAGCTAAAGGAATGTTTAACATCAATTTAAAACTACTATACATTATAATAATGCTAACCAAACACACACACTATAACAATTAATATTGTTTTTCACCAAGTTTAATCTTTTCATCAATAAATTAAGGTTAATAAGTACATTTCTTACCATCTTGTTCGCACTAGCCTCAATTGCTTGACTAAAAGTATTTAGTTCTAATATAGCGTTAAGTAGACCTTCTAACACTCTCAACAAAACAACTAATATTTTAATTTACAAAGCAATCAAAATACGCAATTTTGTAAACATTAATTTTTGCTCTGAACTTCTATTCGGTTGACTATACAATTCCTGATAATGCTTAATATAATCCTCAAACAATATTTTAATGAATTTAATGTTATTAACAATTCTTTATTGTAAGTTATTCATAAGTAATAAGTTATTAAGTTCATCAACTAACATATAATCTTACATTTAACTTAAATAATTAATTTTCCTATTCAAAAGTTGTATATCATCGGAATCCAGGGTAGCGAAAATAGTTTTCAGTACTATAATTCCAGGGCCAAAGAGAAATATTTTACCTCTTGGCCTTGGGCGGTCGGTTACAAATTTGTAATACTCGCATTTTTTATCTACTAAACTTACCAAAAGGATAATTTAGTTGAGAAAGTGAGGCATCCAAATTAACAGTCTACGTGTCCTCAGAATGTTAACTCCCCCGCCCCCGAATATGAATTTCTTTTATCATTATATCTATCTGCTCATATTTTATTCTACTAACAAAGGCTATAAATAAAAATTGATTATTATCTTGAAACTATTGTCTCGATCATATTCAAACATAGCTCCTGTGTTAGAAATACGAATCCGTGAAGGAGTCAATTGTAATTGAACTAGAGTTCCTATTAAACCAATAATATAACAAACTGTTAAAATTAAAATGATTAATAACAGATCAAGCCTTGAACTAAATACAAACTAAACTTTGTTTTAAACACAATTGAAACCGTGTTTTACACAGTTACTCAAAACAAAACACACATACAATATTTATTTCAGCCAAGTTTTTAAATGAAACAAAACACTTGGTAGGGAATATTGGTTTTCTTGCTTTCAAGTAGAATGGATGTGACTGTAACCGAGTCGACACTGATTTCTTGGTGGGTTTACTTCTAGATGACTCGATGTTGCTGGCTCTCTAAAATTTCGTCTTTACTCTGATAGGTCGCTCCTTCACGGATTGCAGGGATCCTTTAGCCCCTGGCAAGACTGGAAGCAAAAATAGTTTCCCCTAGTTTGCAAATTCCCTTGAACATTCCAAATTCATTTAGATGAACTATAATTCTTCCACTCTTATTTTTCTTTCAACATACGAGTATATTCTCTTTGACAAATTAAATTGAAAGTGCCAAGAAGATGGTACTTTTAATGTTTAATCTTTTGTGGACTTAAAGAATAAAGAAGTACGCATAAACATACATTAAATACACTTATGCTGGTATGATTTATTAGTTTAAAAACATACTATTAGCTGTATGAAAAAATAACTTCTATGAACATGCATACATTATTATCAATATATGGTTTGTTTTAAAACATAGATAACACTACAATTTGCACCACGTATTACTTTAATTACTGTGAGCTTCTATAAGCTAGCTCTTAATATGAACTTGATATGAATAAACTGGTTCAATGGACTAAGAAAATAATATTAATAGCTATAAAATTGTACTAATAATAGGGAGTAGAATATTTTCAATGACAGCAAAAACAAAAAATTGTATTTTCTAAAAGTTTTATTTTTTACCAGAACCTTACTATATGTAACTTACCGGTATTGGGTTAACGATTTAACAAGAAGCTAAATTAGTAAAAAATAAAAAGTCCTAGTGCAAGCTGGCAAAGCTGGAACAAGTGTTAGAGATAATAATGCTTACCAGCTTCTACACACGTAAACGTAAATTTCAGCAATATTACAAAGTTCAAGGGTTAAAACCTGCCAATAGATGCCAAGGGGAAGGTCAGTTGACATCAAATTATCATAATTTGTTGACTTTGAGTGAATCAGATGGGTGACAATATTATTATTTGAGGTAGTGGTGCATGTTCAAACATGGAAAAATGTAAGCAATTAGGTATTATATAAGGTTTGAGGCCCCATAGTTTAATTGGGCTCTTTCACTGTTTATTCCTTGGGTTTATTTTATAATACATTTCAAATTATTTTGTGGGAGGAGCGAATAGAGGTGACGTGGAATATACATACTACTGTACTTAGGTATTGATATGTGACCTCATTGGTTGATAGGATATTCAAACTGAATGATATGTTGGCAACAACTCCACAAATAGTAAACAGGCTGGCCCATTCAACAAACAAGATCGTAAGGATCAGTGAGAGAGACAACGATGTAAAAAAAAAAAAAAATCTAATCTGGACATCATTAACAGCAAGGGGGCTCCATTTAAGCACATTCCCAGCTGGGACCTTAAACAAGCAAACAATCCGTACTTGCCAAGTCACCATCAGTAGGCCTGGACAGTAAATATCGCCTACATTGACCACTCAGGAAATATACTCTAACTAACCTATGTGAAACAAGCTAAATAGTTGTAATATATAAGAGGATGGTACATAAGGCCATTTTCCATACCAAACTACTATACGTACGTCTTACCAATAATTAATGATGACACATTTAAATTTACAATGAATATTTGACAATGCTATTTATTGGCCACGAGGCTAAGTAATTTACAATTAAATATTAGACGAGCCATCCTGCACCCTTGTGGCAAAGTGTCTCACTATATAATATTTGGCCACGCCACCTAGTGGTCTCAAGACAAAGTAATTAATTGTGGCTAACTGTGAGGGAAGAAAAGATAAATTATTTTGTTTTTATTGTTTATTATGGTACTTGGTGAACAACGGTAGGCTGTAAGGATCTTAAACATTTAAATAAAATGTTGTGTTTTAAATGAAGAATGTGCAATTCATTTGGAAAATGCATTCAAGTTTAAAACATTTGGAACAGTAGATATTGCATCACAGATAGATTCCGCGGCCAAAATTTCAGTCCAAAGACACACTTAGCAGTTGTAACCGAAAACAGGCATACCGTATATTAGGCAGATTTATGGAATACTTAAAATACTGTGGTATTCATGAACTGTAAATTTTGTGCCCATGAGGGATTGCTTTGCAGTGCCCCCCCTATGTAACCGGTGGATAATATAGTCCATTCACCATGTGAGTGG
Organism: Timema shepardi; assembly: GCA_902151425.1. Lineage (NCBI taxonomy): Eukaryota > Metazoa > Arthropoda > Insecta > Phasmatodea > Timematidae > Timema > Timema shepardi. The sequence goes on from CABFVX010003039.1 coordinate 24,177, forward strand.
TGTTAACTGACAGCTGGCTAAAGCTACCAGATATACTACCATTAATCCATTCGCCAAGCCATATGACCTACAAAACCATAATATATTAATTGAAAAAAAAAAGTTTTAGGATGACATTTTTTCAAGATGGAAAATGCAAAATAACCTTTTGAGAGTGGCAGTAAATTATAATTTACTCACCACAAAATAATACTAATATGTACCATTTTACGTTCATATCAAAAAGTGAACGATTGTTATACTTAGAAACTTCACTATTATGCCTAGGTTATGTTAGGTTTGGGGATTATTTTTATATCACGCCCAGGCTACGTTGGGTTAGGCTTATCTTTGTTTGGCACCCCCTCGAGCTAGCGTCCCAGGTAGCTGCCCGGTTCGCACGGCCCTTAGGCCACCCCTGACTTAATAAATAATTAAAAAACCAGAAACTAAACAACTATGAACAAAACATAAACATCATTAAACTAATAAGAGCCCTCTTGATCAACTACATACAATAACTCCATGCCCTTCAAACTTATTTTAATACCTAACAATACATGTATTATTTTATTATTTCTGTTTGTAGATTTCTTTAATGATTTCGTAATTCTAGTGATTTATAAAAATTGGGAAAACTTAAAATGAATTTAATTTAATAAGCTAACACGTGGCGAGAAAAAAAATATTGCCGGTAATCTTTGACCTTGCCTCACCAAAAATAAAAATCCCGCTCCGCCACTACAAGGAATCATCTACAATTTTACACTGGGCTCTTGGGCTTCATTGCGTGTAACCTGTGACGTAACCTGGCTTTACACACCCCGCTAGCCCCTAACTGGCACTCTCATGACTCGAACGGGAACGTGTAAAAGGGCGAAATTGGGGAAGTTTCTTCGGGAGTAATTGTCTGAGTATAATTGTACTAATCATGTTTGTAACATGTCTCAAATGGTTTTCTCAATTTTAGTGTGCCCTGCATTGTAGTGAGAGCTTACTAAAAGCACGATAGACTGAGAGAAGAATAAATATATTAATAATAGAGGAGATAAACCCAGAATGCTCGTTAAAAGAATTAATATTAAACTCTCATAATTTGAACACATTATGAGAACACCGCACTCCTTGGAAAAAGATATAGTGATGGGAATGGTAGAAGGAAAAAGAGGAAGGAAATGAATGAGATGGTATGAAGAGATAAAGACGTGTGCTACCAACCTACCGTGGAACCAAATTACAAAGAGGGCATAAGACAAGAGTCTGATGGAGGAAGTGTCTAAAGGAGATAACAAGGAAAAAATTAAGTTTTTTTTTTTTGCACCCTAAAGCTGAAAATATTCACATGTGGATCACTAATGCCAAGATCATGATCATGTTAACGTAACTTAACGTAAAGGATCTCTTCGTGTGTTTAAATAGAAGCGAACACGATGCAGTTAACTTAATGTAAGAGATGTCCTGGGGGAGGTCTTTTACTTTAAGTGAACGTTACCTGAAGGGTTTCACGTGATATAGCCCACCAATCATTATGAGAGTGACGTCAACAGGAGCATTTAGTAGCTCATTTGTTGGTTTTAAGACCAAGGTATACTTTTTAGCTTTAGTTCTAGTGATCGGACATTTATTAAAATAAGCGCTAGTAGCGTATCATTATAGAACGTTATAGAACAAACTTAATTCCAGTATTGTAAATAAGTTAAAACCACAAAGATTTTATTATTTAAAATGGTATAATGTATTGCTTTCAAAATCGATCCTTGTTATTCAAATATAAATCAACTAACATAATCATGATTGTGAAAGCATCATCGGTTGAAAACTGTAAACATTCACAGATCATATACAACAATACAAACAGTACAAATCACATATCAAAACACATACTCTGGATTGGAGATGTTTGGTTCGAGTTGTTACGTTAAGTTACGTGAATCGTGATCACACATAAGTTAAGTTAACTTTAAGTGAACATTACGTTAAGTTAATGTTAAGTTGATCGTAATCCCTGCATAAGAATAGTTCACGATTTATACTACTACTACTACTACTACTACTACTACTACTACTACTACTACGTATATAAAGCAGAACGTATGTGATGTTCACGCAAGTGATCTCTATATTATACTGGATGGGCATAAACATACGCATTGCCAAAGTCCAAAGCGTAACGCTCAAGTTTATCGTCTGCCACATTGTGGGGGGATATATTTAATTGTTTATTTCAATGTTTTTATGCAAGAGCATGTCTCTGATGAATAAAAGTGTTATTATTTGAAAATAGTGAAAGTATTACACCATACTTGCCTGAAGAATAATTTACATTAAAGGATATACAATTCAGTTTTACAGGTAATACTGTACAAATACGAATAAAATCTTTATTATATTTAAATATGTACCGGTAGCTATCATCCATGTTGTTTACAGTCTGCCAAGACTACACTTATATTTAAAGTTGGCTATTAGCTTGTATATTGGTTTCAGAAACCATATTATATTGAAATTTCTATAAATATAATGAATAAGGTATCTTAAAACTTGATTACATTTGTTTGGAGGACAAACTTTCTGTAGTTGCCGTTAAAACGATCACTTAGGTTATAGGCTTGTAGAAAATATTATTAATTTTTTTTTTAAAGTTGGCTTTAATCTTGTATATTGCTTTCAGAAACCATATTATGTTAAAAGTTCGATAACTATAATGAAACAAGCTAGCTAAAAACTATATTACATTTGTTTGAATGACATACTTTGTCATAATTAAGTCTTACGTTCAAACGATAATTTAGTCTATAGGTGACTACTAAACCCTGATTTTAGTAAGAATCCTAATCTGTAAGGCCTTATTTCGCACCAAAATACCATCATGTATTAGTATTTTAGCAGAATAAATCGCCATTTAGAATGGACTTAGAAATTCCCTTATGGAAGGTCCTTTATCCTACCTGAACACTACTATAGGGTAGGATACTGGTACGAGATAAAGCCTTCCTAATGAGCTTCCTTCAAAAATCATTGTCTCTAATATTAGCCTACATAAACTTATTTAAATGAAAAAATCACCAGTTTCAAACTTTGTTATGATCTTCAAAGCTTTTGCTAACACATTTATTTCATTTAACTGATTACACTTTGATGTATCTCATATATTCAATCAAATTAATGAACGATATCAAAAGGCCACTTTGCCTTGTATGGGTGTAGGAGAGAAAGAGATACCCGAAAGTTTCCTTCTCTCTTACACAATGATATGCAGATGAGAGCTCGAAAATGTCAGCCTTAAGGGGCCCATAGACGATCAACTTGGTTGACAACCGCGTTGTCAACCTTGTTGTCGATTGTTGCCACAGACGAAATGAGATGTTGAGAACCCAGTTGTAAACATCATTTCCGAAGATGTGTCCATTGAGCCAACAAGTCCATGGGTGAAATTTTACTCTTTCTTTTGGATTTTTTGTTTAATATTCTTTAATTCTTTGATTTTAGTATAGCGTTTAGTATTTAAAAAATGAGCAATGATTTGTTACTGTGTGTATTCTTAAATGAGCTGTGTGAATATGAGGTGCGTCCTTCTAAAAAGAGGAAAGTTTGGACAAAGGAGTGGTATTAAAACCGTGCCCAGTTTTCTCATTCCAGTTTCATGAGTGAACTACGTGTCACTGCACCTGACGATTTTAAAAACTTTCTAAGAATGGACAGTAAGACCTACGATAAATTGTTGAATAAAGTGCGACCATTTATTGAAAAGAAGGACACACACATATGCAATTGCTATTACTGCTAATGAATGACAGTCCGCAACCCTGCAGTTTTTAGCAAATGGGAAGAGTTTCGAGGGCTTAAAATTTCTTACCGCTATATCACCACAAAGTCTTGGGACAATTATCATCGAAACTTGCAGTGTCATAAACAAAGTATGGAAGGAATATATTCAGGTAGGTGCCTGCTACAATTCTGAGGTGATTTGCAAGCCAATATATTTATCAATTTGTGTATATTTGTGTATATTGATTTCAGGTACCGAAAACAGAACGAAAATGGGTGACAATTTTGGTAGAGTTTGAAAGGGGATGGAACTTTCCAAACTGCATTGGTGCTATCGGTGGAAAACACGTGTAAATTATAAAACCTGCTAACACCGGATGTTACTATTTTAATTATAAAAAGAAGTTTATCAAAGTTTTACTTGCCTTAACTGATGCGAACTATGAGTTCTTAGTGATTGAAGCCGGTGCTAATGGTCGTGCCTCAGATGGTGGAGTGCTATCTAACGTCACATTTTATGATAGGTTGAGCGACAAACTCAAAATTCCTGAATCCGGCCACCTTCCTAATGATTTTCCAGAGAAAGTGCCATTCGTATTTGTTGGTAATGAAGCGTTCCCTTTGCAAAGAAACCTAATGAAACCCTATAGTGGCGATAACCTTTCAAAGGATGAACTAATGTTCAACTACAGAGTATCCAGAGCAAGGCGAATTGTTGAGAATGCTTTTGGCATACTTGCCTCAATATTTCGGCTTCTCTTGAATGTTATAAATTTGAGTCCTGAAAAGGCAGCCATAATTACCCTAACCCCCTGTTATTTACATAATTTTTTGAGAAGAAATAATTCTTCTATTTATTTGCGAGGAAGTGTAGACGTGAAAATACAAATACTTGTGAAAGCCAGTTAGCACCCTGTAGAACTGAATACCAGCAATTATGTGGACTTGAATTAACTACTTCAAGTAATCCTGCTTCCGATGCAAAAGAGACAAGTGAAAATTTTACTACTTATTTTAATGCAGTACCTTGGCAAAATCGGTATATAGGTAATAACGCATAATTTTCCTAAAACAATTTATTTTTTATAATTAAAACTAAAAAACACATTTATATATAATTAATAATTATACAGTCACAGTGTTAATAAAAAATGATAAATGTTATTTCTGTGAAAAAAATCATTCTTATTCGTGTCAAATAAATAATACCCAATCAAACACAATTATGAAAAGTTATTGTCTGTCAGTAATTGTTGCATATTGCTGTAAATAACTGGTTCAGCTTGAGCAGGCATAATTACATTTTCTGTGTTGGGTAGGAATGGGATCGTTGGAAAATAGGGGTAGAGGATCTTGACGCCTGAAGGGAAGAATGGTGCGATGGTGATGGAGTTGAGGGACCAGAAGAAGGGGTGGTAGTATTGGAAGGATTGCTATTGACGGTGTTGAGAGAAAGTAATTCAAGTTGTCCCAAGACTAGAATTTCCTCTATGGCCTTTTTGGCGTAAATTTGCTAAGTTGGAGACATTTTCCTGTAGGAATCAGCCCAACTTTCAGCGAAAATACCTGCGTCATCCTTATTGTTTGTCTCTTTGTTGGTGAGTCACCCTAGTGCTTCTTTCAATAGGTTGTTTCTTTCAACCATATGATGTGCCACGGATTTATTCCTATTAAGTGAGCAAGAGTAGGAAGTAGGAGCACCAGGCGCGTGTTCATTACCTTCCTAAAACAATTACAAGTGGGCATTTAGGTGCAAATTAAGATTCATTGTGCTTCTAAATGAAATATTGTTTTCAAAATAAAATATTAGCAGACGTTCAAGGCAAGTTAAATGAAAGCATTTAAAATTGTCAAAAGAATAACTGTACTTACGTTGTTAACTGTTCTTTGTTCTTGATCGTTTTCAACTTCATCCTGTTCAAGGTCAATTGTTGATATTCCAGGAATTTGAACTTACTGGTCACGTAGAAAATCTAATGATTCGAAATACCATAAGCGTGGCACATATTCCTCTTCGGCTCCGACTCCAGACAGTTGTCTCTGTTCAAATTTTTTCAGTTCCCTCCGGTAACATGTTTTAATATTTATTAGTCTTTTCTTGAGACTGTCAACATTAGCAATTGGATCAATTTGTTTGTATACACCTATAAGTTGGGTCCACGCTTTGTTCTTTTTGTTCCGATCTTTGAAAATTTCTGACTTGACTTTCCACAACTTAGGCAGTTCTCTTAAAGTTTCAAAAAAATCACACAACTTTGAATATTAGGAATACTGGCCATATTCAATGAGTAAACGCAAAAACAACAATAAGATAAATAAAAACTGGCAAGAGTACAACGTGCAATTTTAAACATCTACTTGATTGTTCTGTCGCGTTCAAAACATACAATTGATGTTGCCAACCTTGTTGTCAACTGCCCCACAAACGCTACAACACCGTCACCAACATCAGACTCCACCCACCAAATATCAAACTGATTTGATCTTACCTCAAAATTGGTTTCAACATGAAATATCAACCACCAACCTACCCACAGACGTTCAACATCGTCTTCAACACGTCATGTTGACGAACAAGGTTGGCGACCAAGTTGATAGTCTGTGGTCCCCTTTAGATGTTCATCCAGTTATATTATAGAGATCAATAGTTTACGTAGCTTTGACCATTTGTACGATCTGTATACTACAAGTAGGCCCCTACTATAATTTCAGCACCCGACTAACAGAATCCTATAGAATAGAGCAATCAAAAACTTATACATACCCCCTTACCTAACACCTACTAATGATTTACACAGAATACTAAAATTCTGCCCTTAAGGAAACAAATAATATATGACTCTGCAATAACATTATCAAAATAGGTAGTGACACAACCTTAAGCTCAACCAAAGTGAATAAAAGCCACACACATGGTGGACACTTAACTAGAAGGTATAACAACCTCTGCATTACTGATAATATTAGAGTATTTTATGGTCTAAGCTCCATTCGTGATAAGGGCACACGGTATATCAATAAAATTCCGAATTTAATTTAAACATTGGAATTATATAAGCTAAAAAGAGAGCTCAAATCACAGATGAAGGTAGCTTCCTTGGAGTCTTTAATATAAATTGTTACTTGGTAATGTTTGCTCTCTAAATCTCATGCATCTAATTACACGCAAAATCTTATTATTGAAAGATACTGCACATAGTTTGAGTTTATTGCTATTTTCCACAGCTGTCTTTTTTTCTACCACCAAATGTATATTTTATGAATTTTTTAACTTTATAACTAGGCCTTTTTTAGGTTATACGTTTGGTCTTACATAATATACTCTCTCACCCAATGTTTTGTTTGCATACTGGACTATGGATAATTTGATTACTGTGCAGCTGCAACATCCAATAAGGTTAGATTATGAATGTTCCCCACAAACAGTATGGTTGTTATGAACCAATTCATGAATTTATCTTTTAACTGCATCACCTTCCCTCTCCCCTCACCATACAGCCTATCTTCTACTACCTATCTGTATATATTTTATACTTGTGTTTTTTTTATGGTTAACTAAACCTGTTTCTTTGTAACTTTAATGTAACGAGCTAACTGCTAATTTTAAAGAGAAATACACCAAACAAATATTGTGATATTTTCTAACAGCAATATCTTGGGGCTCTGTTACAAAGCAACAATATAATAAAGGAATTATTAAGATCTTAAAAAATAGGTAGATTGATTGTATTGTAGACCTTAAAATCTCGTATCACTATTTATTTACTTAGTGGTTGTTTAATTTTTTTAAATACAAGTAGTTCTATAAACACAAGTAATATTCTTTCAGGAAAATATAATCTATTTATAAATAGGTCCGTGTATTATCTCTAGACACTAGAAAGCTGGCAGCCCTGAGTTCGCGAAAAGTTTGTTTATTTATTTCCATCTGACGTGTGTCTGTAGTCACAGAACTATGGTCACACGGTCACAGACGACTGACTAGTGACTATATACTACAATATGTTGTCGTGAAACTTTGTGTGCCCGGATGTTAAATATTTAATAATTATCTGTAAAAAGTTATTATTATAACTTCAAACTATCTTTAAGATGAAATCTGGAATTTTCTCACAACTGCAGAAATACTTGAAACATTACCCTTACCCATTATTGTAGATTAAATGAATCGGTGCAGTTTGACGGCCACATTTCCCGAATATGACTTGTTCATCGTCTAAAATACCAGTAGAAGAATACACTGATAATGTCTTAGCCGAGGTGAGCCAGTATAATTTTCTATAAACCAATCCACGCAGGAGCAAAGCTCGTAGCTATGGTTGGGTTGGACCAGCGGTGGATTGGCAGGTTCTAAGTGGCCTAGGACTACAAATAATAAATATGACGAACCATTAAGGGGTCCGTCTCGGTTAGCGAGAAATTGCCGCTCAGACGTTCAGCTCTTAACATAATATTTAATTCTAGGATGCGTTATTTCATTACATGGTTCATGCCAAAATAAATCTGAAAAATTACATCAGGGCTCTTATTCCTTAATAAACCTATGTTTTGATTTTTATTAATAGAAAAAAGTGTGAAAATATAATATGAACTTAGCTCGTTCTCAGCGGCTTTTTAATCATATTTGCAGAGCTATGAAACAATCTTGATAAAAGGGGGTTCTAGACATAACTCTTTGCTATTAAATACAGTAATTTTTTTATAGGAATTAGCATCGAGCTTTCCTCTTTACCTTGAGATAATAAACTAAGTTGTTTTCTTTCTTCTCTTTGGACATGGCAAAGGGTGGTTGTAGGTGAAGGGTTAAAGGGAACACAAGCTTAGATTGAATAAAGAAATAGGTAGTTCCAGAAAAAAACAGACACCGTTGAATTTCAAGCTTTATGGCCTGTCGCTGATTGATACTTTCTCACTGATTGAAGTACCTGCCTTAACATATATTCATAGATACAGGGACGAAACCGAAGAACTATTCCCTTTTGTCCAATTTTTTTCTTTTAAAAAACCTGAAAGGTACAAAATTTAAACTAGGTAGCATTACAATCACAAAAATGCGGTGAATTCAACTATACTAAATTCAGGATTATTAAAAAAACTTTGTTAAGTATAATGGACAATTAAAAAACCAAACTCACCTAAGTGACGCAGAAACGAATTATGACGAACAATTTATTAAAAACTAAACTTAGCTAAGTGATGCAGGAGCATATATATCCTTTTAAAATGTGTAAAGTTGCACATCCAAAGCCTTTGCATATTATGGAGCCGTTTAATGTAGGCCCTATAATAATCTTCTGCAGTGACCACACTTTGCTCTCTTTTGCAACAGACGAATTTCTTGTAGACTTAAATGATTACCTATATTTTTATTATTTAAAAAAAACACTTTTGCACATCCACTAACGATTTTACATCCAGCAAACTTACACAAGGCCCCATTAGGACTAAACTGAAAACGTAGGTAGGCCTAGTCCTAAACCTATAAACAAGCATATCCACTGGAAGACATCCACTGGAAATCACAGATTTAAATAAAGTACTTACTATAAGACTTGGGCTATATTCTAAGGCTAAATAATATAAAAAATATTATAGGTTAGGCCTACTTTCCAAACAAATTTAAAACCTTGCCTTCTATACGGTAGACTAATTACTCTTTTTTTTTTGTCTTCAATACACACAACAAGAATACGGTAGCTAATAACAAAATAAACATCTAAAAAAAATTGTGTAAATTTTAAAATTAAAATAAAACATCTGAACTTAAGTCATATGAAAACATTCTGCCATAGTTGATACCATTCCCTCGATCACTACTTGGAACCTGATAGCTAATATATTCTAATTCTGTTGGTGTTCAAGCACACAAATATATATTTATTTGGGAATAGTTAGCCTACTCAAAGTGGGCAAGGTTCTTTAACTTTTTTTCTGTCATACTATGGAAAATTAAATATTTTTTTACCATCTATGACACTTGATTCCCAACGAGAATTCTGTGGAACACTGGGGTTCCCCAAGTCCATGTCCGAGGTTCAACGAGAATTGGTAAAAACTTGCTTTTTATTGGTTTGGGCATAATGTTTGGACAATGCAGAAATATGTTAAGATAACTTGTATAGGCATATCTGAGAAAAATGAATATAAGAGTGCTGGTAATCATGTTAAGCGTGAGGTAAGAAAGAATATTGATAAGCCAAGTTCAGGTAGCAAAGGACAGTAATTAGTAAATATAAATAAGACAATAAATAATATTGAAATATTTTATTCAAAAATATGAGTTAATTATTATTTACTAACTCAACTGGCTTACATGTATATTTTGTAATTTACTCCTGCTCAACCTAATATGTGTCAGACAGACACTTTACAAAATATTTTTAAGGTTTCCACCAAACAAAAAAGGTTGGGGATCCCTATTATATAAACCATACACAAAAATCATAGCTGTGTAGTTGGTACACCAAACCTTTGACTCCAACTCCTTCAGAAATGGTAAATGTATATTAATTACTTATTAGTATATAATATTATTATTATTATTAGCACCGCGTCTTACTACCTGTTCGGGTTATACGCACTTACGCTAATGTGCAATGGTAGGGTGATTGTGAGATGAAATGGAGGACTTACAGTTTAACGTGGAATCCGAACCACGGTGGAGGCCTGGCATTCCCCACATTCACAAGATGTCTTGTCAGAGGTGAAGGAAGGGTTTGGTAATCAGATAAATCTTTGCCGCGACCGAGGATTGAACCCCGGCCACCAGCACAGAAGTCTGACACTTTACCCCTAGACCGCCAGGTCACCTAGTATATAATAACAAATTTAAACAGGTATAACTTGAACATGTAGTAAGATGTGAAGCTAAAAAAAACCTATTGCACTCAAATGCTTCAATACAAATTACTTCATTATAACCTTCTTTGACATTGTGAATTTATATTTAAATACATTTGTCAATCAAAACTACAAATATTTGTCCTAAAAAATAAATAAAGTATAAAATCAAAATTATATATTTATCATATATTGTTATAAGTTTTTACTTTTAAGCCAGAGCCTGAGTTGATATAATTTTACTAATTCAAACTCCACCCAAAACTGCATCAAACTCCACAGCCCTGTCAAAAACAAAAGCAAATTTCCATTAGGCCTATAGTGAAATTAATACAGTACAATAATTTTCTTTAATTTAAAAACAATTCAAAGAAACCCACCTTAATCACAGAAGAATATTAATATTTAGATCGTAAATATAAAATGAACATCACAACATGTCACCAACAGTAGATTTGCACTTTAATACACAATAGTCAATATTTCTATTGCTATAAATTCTTTGAATTATCCCAACTGACCAAAAAATAATCTTCCCGGCGTCAACAATTTATTTTTCATGAAATTCCAGAATCCTGAAATATCTGGCGCTAAAATAGGCCTACTATCTGTACAGTTATTCTATAATTTATAAATTTTGTTTTCATTGGAAGTTTACTTTTGTTGTGCTTGTAGGCTATAGGTGGTAAAAATATTTTATTTCCAAAATATGATACCTAATAAAAAATGAAAGAATCTCATCCTCTTTTCATACTATTCCCATTTATTTTGGCACCCAATAACTAGTACCTGTGTTAAAATGAAAACTATCACAAACTAACTTAACCTAACCTTTCATGTGTTAATAAATACAAGGGTGACCTGGTAGTCTAGGGGTAAGGTGTCGGACTTCCGTGCTGGTGTCTGAGGTTCAATCCTCGGTCCTGGCACAGATTTATCTGATTGGCAAACCCTTCCTTCACTTCTGACAAGACTGTATTAATCACAACTTGTGAATGTGGGGAATGCCAGGCCTCCACCGTGGTTAGAATTCCACGTTAAACTGTAGGTACTCCATTTAATCTCACAATCACCCTACCATTACACATTAGCGTAAGTGCGTATAACCCGAACGGAGTAGTAAGACGCGGTGCTGCTAATAATAATAATAATAATAAATACAAATTTGGATTAAATTGAAATCGGTAATATTGTTAAAATATACTAGTTTAACTTGTTTTGTTAAAATATTTGTTACAAAAAGGAATGTAAAAGGACCAGGGATGCCCTTAGCAGATGTGGGTCCTTGGGAAAACTTGGTTTGTGAGGCTCCCAGCTATTTGCCTCCTGCCTCCCCATCCCTCAAAAAATTATTAACTATGTATAGTGTTATTACTTATAACAGTAAGTAGTTTGCACCTACATACCAATAGTTCAGCCATAAGTTATCTGGAAATGCCCTAAAAGGTAAATACATGGAAGCCCTAATAATTAGGCCTATTTTTAGATAAAGATACCGGTACAAAGAACAACCGTGCCAAGTTTGAATTATATACATTCATTTGTTCAAAAGTTATTGTGAGATATATCCACCCTAGGCAGACAGACATAAATTGGCGGAGTTAAAACATTCAATAAATCAAACCACATGATTATGTTTTATTTGTTTTCACACATTGACAACATTGGTTGGGTTGCCTTTACAAGGAGCCTACTATACAAGTGTGCACGCAAAGATTTTCCATCCCAACTTGTTTTTTCCCCTCAATCATCTAAGCAAGCGCAGGGCCCCTCAAATCACAGGGTCCTGTGCATCTGCACTGTTTGCACACCATTAAGGGTGGACCTGAAAACGACCAAGAAAATAGAATACAAATCTAATAGGACCATATATCAAAATGGTGTGCTTATCAATACAATAGGTATTTTATTACAGTATATTTCTGGATCTCAATATTTCATGAAAAACACGTCGTTGACACTTGGAAGGTTAGGTTTTGTTAGGCTAGAATGTTACTTTAGTTTATTAAAAGAGTGTTAACTATTGAATATTCAAATACTTTTGGGGCTATTCTCTGACAATTAGATTCATTTAAATATGTACATTCTCCTGTGATTTAGGTGAGTTTTGATTTATTTTTATGATAGCCCTACTTAACATTTTTTTACAATATTAATTTGGATGTATTGAAGACTTGCTATCCTTGTTATAAATATTATTGCAAACTCGTATTCTAAACACTTCAATATATAAAAATAAAAAAGGGAAGACACTTGTACCTAGAGCCACATTGTACCTTTGTCCATGCCTAATAATGCTGAAAAAAGTAAAGTAAACTTTATTTCTAAGCCATATTCATGAGTTAAACTGTTTTCACATTAACACTCATTTATAACTTAGCGCTATCACTTGTGTGCAGAATGGCGCTCTGCGCCGCAAGCTGCAGAGCAAGGTGGAGGCTGTGTTGATCTTGAGCAAGGAACTGGACCACTATCGCACGGAGCGGGACCAGTTCAAATTGATGGCAGAGCAGCTGCAGGACAGATACACAGCCCTCAAGAAGATCTCTCACAACATGGTATAGCTGCTTTGTGTGTGGGCCTCACGATAGTCATATTGTTGGTTTTATATACAAGCTATCATCTGATATCATGTATGTATTTCATTGTCCAGAGCCAGGGCCATTTGGGTCCTAAATATTTGTTATAAAGTATGTATTATTGTCTAGGGTCAGGGTCTGTTGGTTCCAAGATATTTATTATAGAGTGTGTATCATTGTCTAAGGCCAGAGCATGTTGGTTCCCAGATTGTGATGATAGCACCCTGCGGCTATGTGAGGAACTTCACTTCCTATCCAGGAACAAGTTGAGCGTCAGAGGTGTTACCCCAATGGATCCCCAAGGTTGTGTGTTAACCTGACTAAATTAAATCAACATGTAGAAATAGAACTTTTCCTTATGCCGGCAGTTGATTATTCCCTAGGTTGACTAGAAGGGGCTAAGGTATTCTCAAAACTAGATGCCAATTCAGGATTCTGACAGGTTATCCTCACAAATTCTTCCGGAGCTCTAACCAAATTCATCACACCGTATGGAAGGTATCAGTTTCTTCGGCTACCTTTTGAGATATCCCCTGCTCCGGAGGTTTTCCAAAAGAATGCCAGTGTGCATTTAGAAGGATTGGAGGGAGTTGTCTGCTATTTTGATGATGATATAATATATGGGTCAACTATTGAGGAACATGACTCACGACTTTATAAGGTCCTTTCTAGGCTGCAAGAAGCAAGTTGGACTCTAAATGAAGAATAGTATTTGTTTCGGCAAACTACAACAAACTTTCTTGGCCATATTGTATCTGCGAAGGATATTTCTCCGGACCCAAATAAAGTTGATTCTATTCTCAAACTGAAACCTCTCACTATTGTAACTAAGCTAAAAGGATTTTGGGGTCTTGCAAAATTTCTGGCCAAGTTCATCCCAAATCTGTCTTACTTATTGCAACCTCTTAGTGAGTTTCTCCGCTCAAACGTTGACTGGTTATGGGATTGTCCACAGGCTCAAGCATTTGAAAACATAAAAGATAGCCATAGCAAAAACCATATAGTCTTGCCTTATATAAGTGCAATAATGACACTATTTTGTCAGCTGATGCATCATCCTATGGCCTTGGTGCAGTTTTAGTACAACACCAAGATGATGGATCTCTAAGACCTGTTAGTTACGCTTCTCGAACTCTTAGTGAAGCTGAGAGAAAGTGGGCACAAATTGAGAAGGAGGGACTGGCTCTCCCTTGAGCATGTGAACACTTTTCTGATTTTTATTACAGACATTCATATAACAATAGAGACTGATCATAAACCTTTAGTTCCTATTTTCACCACCAAAGACCTAGGTTCTATAACCCATAGGCGATATAGAATCAGGCTTCGATTGATGAGGTATTCATTTGAGATTGTTCATATAGCTGGTAAAAATCTACTAATTGCTGATGCTCTTTCCCGCAATCCGCAGCCACTACTTGCTGGGGAAGATGAACTAGCTGCAGAAGTTATGGCATATGTCCAAGAGGTTGTCTGTGGTCTTCCTGCGTCTGATACTAATTGGGCAGAAATTGTTCAGAATCTACATAAGGATGAGGTTAGTATCCATTTCATGCAGTTTTGCCAAGGTAGATGGCCTCTAAAGTCACAAATACCGGAAATGTGCTTACCATATTGGCAACATCGAAACAAAATATCTCTACAAAATGGCCTTTTACTAAAAGGCAATAAACTAATAATTCCTAATTGTATGCGGAATAAAATAATAAATAAACTACATGAAGGTAATCAGGGGGGCCAAGATTGTCCACACAACTGAGAGATCTTGTTGAGAATTTTGCCAAGTGTGCCAAATTTAGGATAAATTGATCAGAACCTTTAATACCTACTCTGTTTCCTGAGCGGCCTTGGCAAACAATTGGCATGGATCTTTTAAAGTTGAAAGGTAATTGGTATATCCTTGTTGCTGACTACTTCTCCAGATATCCAGAAATGTCTTTGCTCGGGCACCTTACTACTAGTTGTGTCATAAATCATCTTAAATCTATTTTAACCAGGCATGGAGTACCTGAAATTATTAGAGCTGATTGTGGCTCACAATGGATCCATAACAATATAATAAATAAAGAGTTTTTCCAGTTTGATAAAGATTATAATTTTAGACTTGTTACATCCAGCCTGAAGTACTCACAAAGCAATGGCTTTATAGAATCTGAAGTAAAGAATTTTAAAAATAATATTGAAAAGAGTGAGGACCCATACAGGGCCTTACTTATGCTGCGCTCCACACCTCTAGAATCTGGCTATAGCCCTGCTGAGCTCTTGATGGTGAGAAACCTTAGGGGATTTATACGAATATTGCCAAATAACCTCGTTCCCTCATCAGTTAATTTGGACCAGCTCTTCCACAGAAAAGAACACAGACTCTCGAAACAATAAAAAAACTATGATTGTCACCATGGGGTTAGGCCTCTCACAAACTCGAACTGTCGAACAAAAGTCTATATCACCAACCAGAATCAGGAAGGTACTATAGTGAAGAAACATGATACATGATGGTTGTATATAATCCAGAGGCTGGACAATTTAAAAGGAATCGGAAGTCTCTCCAGCCTCTTAATGAAAATGTTCCTCGGGTCCAGCAAGAGCCAAATGAATTGCAAATAACAGCTCATCATCTCCAAGAAAAGAGTCAATTCTACCAATTTATCCAATGCCGTCAGAGGTGGCAATTGAAGTACCTCAACTTATGGTTCTTCTCCAAATTCATCCACTCCTCCTCGAAGATGTCAATGGTCCAGGAAAATCATATACCGTCTCGATCTCTAGAGGGAAAATATGATGATAGCACCCTGCGGCTATGTGAGGAACTACACACTCTATCCAGGAACAAATTGAGCATCAGAGCTATTACCCCAAGAACTTGTTATCTGTGGCTTTGTATTAGAATGTCTTATGTCTGCAACATGTATTAACAGAATAGACTTTGCCTTGTACCGAGCTGGACTGTTTAATATTTGACAATTCTTGCTGTAAAATCACACATATATTTGTTATAAAGTATGTCTCATTTTCTAGGCCCAGGGTCTATTGGTTCCCAAATATTTATTATAAAGTATGTACCATTTTCTAGGGACAGAGCCTATTGGTTCCAAGATATTTACTATAAAATATGTTTCATTGTCCAATCTTAGGGCCTATTGGTTCCCAGACATTTGTTATAAAGTGTGTCTCATTGTCCAAGCTCAGGGTCTGTTGGTTCCAAGATATTTGTTATAAAGTATACATCATTGTCTCGGGCCAGAGCCTATTGGTTCCAAGATATTTGTTATAAAGTATATATCATTGTCTCGGGCCAGAGCCTATTGGTCCAAGATATTTGTTATAAAGTGTATCTCATTTTTAGGGGCAGGGTCTGTTGGTTCCAAGATATTTATTATAAAGTGTGTCTCATTGTCTAGGGCCAGGGCCTGTTGGTTCCCAGATAATTGTTATAAAATGTGTCTCATTGTCTAGGGCCAGGGCCTATCGGTCCAAGATATTTGTTATAAAGTGTGTCTCATTGTCTAGGGCCAGGGCCTGTTGGTTCCAAGATATTTATTATAAAGTGTGTTTCATTGTCTAGGGCCACTGCCTGTTGGTTCCAAGATATTTATAATAAAGTGTGTCTCATTGTCTAGGGCCAGGTCCTTTTGGTTCCAAGATATTTGTTATAAAGTGTGTCTCATTGTCTAGGGCCAGGGCCTGTTGGTTCCCAGATATTTGTTATAAAGTGTGTATCATTGTCTAGGGCCAGGGCCTGTTGGTTCCAAGATATTTATTATAAAGTGTGTCTCATTGTCCAGGGCCAGAGCCATTTAGGTCCAAGATACTTGTTATAACATTTAGGTCCAAGATACTTGCTCTAAAGTGTTTGTCCTTGTTTAGGGCCAGGGTCGGTCCTCCATTTTCCACGAGGATGGCCTGGTTACAGAGAAATTTGGTCGTTCTCTGAGCCAGCTACTGGATGAGAGCAGGGAAAGAAACAAGGACCTCTGTATCCATCTGGAGGACCTGCGGCAAAAGCTGGCTGATGCTCAGGGAGACCTCAAGGTAAGACCTTCACAAATATTGGGATGCAAAGTTCTCCCCAGAAAATTTTGCCAGCCAGGTGGCATAATAAAGTGGCTGGGCTGAGGCGGTGTAACACCTTGCAATATTTTATTACAGTTAATTTAAATTTTTAAACTGAAAACTCCAATATACTTTTATAAAAAACTAACAACAATAAAGTTACTGTATATTTAAAAAGTAGAATGTATAATACCAAATTCATTTTTTTATATTAGAATTCAATTTAAAAAAAAGTTCATTCTTATATGTTGTTGTTTTAACTCAAAATTAAATTCTATACAATTATCTTCTTCTTAGAGGGACAAGCACAGTTTTTTTTTTCATAGTCAAAGTCAGTTGGATCTGGTCCCTCTAGTCTCTAGTGAAATCATTCATCCGTCCGTCCATCCATCCAACCAACCAATATTGTTTCCAGCTGATGGACTGGGTTAGTTTTTTATTCAAGTCATATTATAAGAGCAGGTTTTTATTCAAGTCATATAAGAGCAGGCCCACGAGAACAGCTTGTTATTGTACATCAGACAATATAACTGGTTCTGTATTCAGGGGATGTTGTTTATAGGTGCTGAGGTCACAGAAACATAAGAGCAGGCCCAGCTCGGGGGAGAACACCTTGTTCCCATCACACCAAAGAGAGGAACTGGTCCAACATTTAGAGACGACCAACCTCAAGGTACTACCTCACATGCTCACATTAGTTCTGCAGTTGCCATGATGCCATCTGCCAAGTGCAACGTGTGTGTTAGTAGTCAAAGAGATAATATATAATCTTCCTGTTATTCTGATGACAAATTAAGGATTTTATTAAATGGCCACTCTTCCTTTCACCTTCCTCAACCTTTTACAACACAAACACCAACTTTCCATGGCCACAACCATCCTCTTAAGCACCCTTGTGGTATAGTGGTCAGAGCTCCTGGATGCTGACCTAAAGGTTCTGGGTTCAATTCCAGGCCAATATCAGGGGATTTTTCTCGAAAGGGAAATAATTTGATTTGCCACCAGGGTTTGGTTAGTTAGGCATAAGCTAGGTTTAAGATATTCATTGACTCTACCTTGTCATATTCATTATCATCTTCCCCTAATTTCTTCAGAATGTAAAAAGACCCTCCACAAAAAGAATGTACGATTAGTAACAGTATATTCATACTGACCAATGTTTTCACAACCTGAGTTGCAGACTAATGTATCCCAGACACACCATTATAACCATCCTCTCTGGAAAGATGGCCCACAATAAAATTAGTAGGAATTCAATCTAAGGGTCTTGTATGTAGTCAGTCTGTTGAAAAACAACCTAGAGGTGGGAATGGAACCCAAGTCCTCTCAAAACATTGTTCTCCCATTGACCTATCCTCGCTCCATATCTATGCTAGATCATTCTCAGAAACACAATGCTTCAACAATCTTGAGCATGATCGTTTATTTTCAGATATTGTGTATTAATATTTGTGTTGTTGATGGTTAGTGTTGTTGATGATCCTGAGCACTAATGCTAGTGTTGATGGTGAGGTGCACTAGTGCTAAATGGTGATGGCACTGAGAACTAATTTTGGTGTTGTTGATGGAACAGTACTGAGTATTAATGTTAGTTTTGTTGATTTCAAGGAGAACTCATGTTAATGTTGTTGATGGTTAGTTGCACTTATGTTAGTGTTGATGGCATAGAACATTAATATTGTTTTTGTTGATGGTACCGAGTACTAGTGTTGTCTACGTCAATGAGCACTAATGGGTGTGTTAATGTCTCTGAGCACTATTATTGTTGTTGATGGTGCTGAGCAATAATGTTGAGCTACTTGATGGTTCTGAGCATTAATATTTACACATTAAGGAATAAAGTGAAAGTGGCTCTAAGTTTACTCTTAGACACCTACAACAATTTGAATTCTCAACAACTTTAAAAAATTATATTGAGACTTAGGGCCCTAGCCGTTGTATCAAAAGCTATGTTGTTATATATAAGTTTAAAATGTGTTTTTAATTGAAGGCTTCATCCATCTCTCCATAGTGCTCACAGCTGCAATGGGACCTGCAGGCGGTGATTGACGAGAAGGAGGAACTAGTAACAGAACGAGATGCCTACAAGTGCAAGGTTCATCGCCTCAACCATGAACTCAACTCCCTGCTCAAGTCAGACAACTCCCCTCTGGTCGACATTGACACTCTGGTCATGGAAAACAGGTGACTCCCTAGCTATTGTTAACTAGTATAGTGACTTGCTTTAGTGGCCACAGCTCCTAAGGTGTCACTCTCTCAATAGACTAGACAGCCGATTAAAAGAAGATGGGTGTACTGAGGGTGGTTTTACATGAGTGGCTTTTCACGCTCCCTCCACCCAAATGCAGGTCAATCCACTAGTGTTATGAGTACATATGTGAACCTGAATAGGCAGTAAGATGCAGTACTAAAAAAACAAAACAAAAAATCTAGTATAGTGAAGTACAGAGTTAATCTTGTCAGGAGAACAGGTACCTTCTGAGTAGTTGTTAACAAGTGTAGTGAAATATTGAATCAATCTTGTCAACATTGACAGGTTAATAGGTGACTCCTAAGTCATCGTTAACTAGGTTAGTGACGTATTGAATCATTATTATTATTATTATTATTAGCATCGCGTCTTACTACCCGTTCGGGTTATACGCACTTACGCTAATGTGTAATGTTAGGGTGATATGTGAGATGAAATGGAGGACCTACAGTTTAACGTGGAGTCCGAACCACGGGGGAGGCCTGGCATTCACAAAATATCTTGTCAGAGGTGAAGTAAGGGTTTGGTAATCAGATAAATCTGTGCCGGGACCGAGGTTTGAACCCCGGCCGCCAGCACAGAAGTCTGACACCTTACCCCTAGACTGCCAGGTCACCCTATTGAATCATTCTTGTTGACATTGACACAATGGTCATGGAGAACAGGTGACTCCCTAATATGGTTAACCAATGGAGTGCAGCACTGTGTCACACTTGTCGATATTTACACCTTGGTCATGGAACAGATGTCTCCTGAGTTTTAAAATAGTGTAGCTAACTTATGAAACATTTAGTCTCTCTTAGGACTTCTTGGAAGTAACCAAGATATCTAGTTAAGGGTTGTGGTAGAATCTATTATTTATATATTTTTTGTTTTGGTTAAGACTTAGATAAAACCTCAGGATTGTTATATCCAGCATGTAAATTGAAAAATATAATGAATTAAATAGATTATAAATATATTATAAAATTTAGCTAAAACTTAGATAAAACCTCAAGATTGCTATACCCAGTCTATAAATTAAAAAAATAATGAATTAAATATATTATAAAAAATTGTGCTTAAAATTGAATGGCTTTAATGTTCAAATGTCTGGTTAAATTGTGCTTAGAGTGCACAACATAGTGTCATATATAAAGTTATCCACATACATTGCAATAACATCATCAACAAAATTGAAAAATAATACATGTGGTGACAACAAGTCTAAAAATACACAAACAGCATATTAAAATATAATTACAATATTGGACAATAAATTAAGGACAAAACCAAGTTTCAACTCATCACTGATGTTAAATAGTTAGTTCATTTTATAAATCGTAGGTTAGTGTTCCCAAATGGGTAAAAAGGTCAAGGGTTCTAAGTACAACAATTGAAAAAAATATTATAAGTATAGGTCGAGTATCAAATCCAAGTCTTATTTTGTTTCAGTCCCATTACTCCTTTGTTTGATACTCAGCGATTAGAAGAATGCCAATTCAAATCCTGCCTACATGTTTCGGTATACTTGATACCATATTCATGGCCACTGTAAAATGGAATTAAAGAACCATGACAATTTTTTTTACATGAGTGTAAAAACCATATAGTTATTGTATAATATTGAATTTTAAATACAATATGATAAACAAACAAACTTACCAAAGTCATTGCGTGAGAGACAAAGTGTTGTATAAGACTGTAAGATGGAGAATGACCAGGGTGTGGTTGGAACATACGGGTTGATGGTAAAAACAAAAGACTGACGAAATAGCGGTATAGCTGCTTAGAGTTAATATGAGCACGGTGTTAACTGTTGGTAGGGAAACGATGAATGTACAATAATTAGTAAGAGCAAGGATGGATAAATATTTCGTAAAGATATAAAGGTGAGGAAATAGGAAACTAATCTTCTCGACTCTGGCTCGAACGGTTCTTTATCTACGTTGTAAGGTAGAGCAGGATAATCGATGTTTTAGGATTTTGATATTTTTGTGTAATTGTCTTAATGCGTTCACAAGAACTTGGTTAATTGGTTGTAATTGTCCATTATCAGCTTTGACATTAACTATGTTGTTGGAATTTAATTTTTGTTTTAGAATAGAGATGTTTTTGGTTTGGTTGGGTGATTTGTTTTCGTTGGTATGGTTGGAAATAATTTTATGTATTTGATTAGTGACTATGTTTTTAATCAAATTTTTCTCATTGAAATGTATTTGATTTATGGCATCCTCACTATCACTTATTAGAGATTGAACCTTTTGCTTGATGGATGATTGTTTAAGATTAAATTTTGTAACTATGTTGGAAGATTTCTTTGTCTTGATTGTTAATTTTGAATTTTGATAAGTTAAAGATATCTGGGATAAAATTTGAAGTTAGAATTGTGGACTTTAGGTTTTTGTTGCCGACTTTGAAATAATGTATTCAGTTTTTGGCTTAATGACTGATACTTATTAGAAATATCTATGTCTTAACCAAAATTAATATCACTCCTTACTTTAATCTATTTAGAATGTTTTCTAAAATGTTATTATTTATATGTTTAAAATCCAGTTAAAACTGCTATTAATTATAAATGTGGGCCAAGTATTATTTTATTTTTTAGCCTACTTTATTGTAGCTTCATGTAAACCGGTTTGATTCCTTGACCTTTTGTCCCCAGTTTCGATTGTGTCAGACAAATTGGAGCTCAAACAACATTACAAGATATTTGTTCATAGTTTAGCTATGAACAAATGTTATCATTTAATTTGTAGGTGCCTCAGGCAACACAAAAAATTAAGTTCCTAACAAAACAAAGGTTAACAATTATTACCATCCACTTGACTTATTACCAAAGTATATAAAGAAGTTTAAATGGACTACAATGATAATGGTTATGACTGGATTCTGGTGTTTGATCCACAAACTTGCTTATGTATTTTTACTCATTACTTCATCTTTTTGATATCTCATTCATTTTATTGTGCATGTTTGTAACCCTGAAAATGAATTTGATTTGTTACTATTGGTACTATACAATACTATTGGTTGTATCATCGTCATTTTCTATCTTCTAGGTTTGTTTGATGTGTGCTCTCCATTTTGTTCTGTATTTGAACAGTTCCTGAGTCAAGACGTTCTCCCAGATCTCTCCTCTCAATTCCACATCCTTTCTGATCTAATTGTCCCATCTTTTTTTTTGGGGCATCCTGACTTTTCTTTCTCATTCCATTGATATTTATGGGAGGGTGTTTGCTATACTGTCGTTTGTCATTCTTAGTACATACCCAAACCCCCTACTCATACATCTTCTATAATTTTATTGTTCCGGATCTTGTCTTGTTCTTTTATAGGTATGTTCAGATAAATTTAATTTCAGATTCTTGAAGTTGTCTCATTCCTCCTTAATGTGGATGTTTCTAAACCATGTCTGTATTGGTACATAGTAGGACCTATACATGATTATTTTTTATCTATGGGGTACTTTGCTACCCCAGAGAAAATGTCTAACATGATTATAGATTTGGGATGTTTTTTGTACTACTCTATCCTTTGGCAAGCAATTGGTGATTACATTTCTTCCTAGATATTGAAATGGTTGACCAACTACATTGTATTTCCCTTCAACTACTACTTGGGTTTCTATTCCCTGTCTATTGGTTGTCTTTTCAACAGTTTTTATCTGACTGATCCTCAGGTGAATTTTCCGTTTTACCGCCCAAGTTTTATTGGTATTTCCTCTTATTTTTACATCATCCACAAAGGTTAAATCCTTTATGTTACCTTAAAATGAATAGTATGAGTGGCAGTGTGCTTCCTTGCTTTACTACTTTTCTAGTATTGAATTAGTCTGAGATTCCATTTCTGGTTTGAACATGGTTTGTATCATGAGCGAACTCTCTCTTGTTCCAGGTACCTCCAAGAGAGACTTCAACAGGCAGAGGAAGAGAGAGAGATGGCAAACCAGGCCTTGGGGAAATATAAGGTTAGACTTGGTGCAAGACACAAACAACTCCTGGACTGGTCCACTCGGTGCAAAAATGGCACAACTCATGGATGGTATTAGACTCTCAGGCTGGTGTACCATTTTACATTCCTCCATACACATTAATTAATGCAAGTGAATTTATTCTTCACTAACATCCTTATTTCTTCCTCTTAATTTTAAGTCATTAATAACTTTTAAAAGTAGAGACTAATAATTAATAAACCTTTTAATTAGAATCTGCAGGAAAATAAAATTCAGCTACCAATTTAAGCCAAACATCTGCAGAATTAAATCTTATAAAATGGAAATTTTGGATTTGTGCAGCACTGAGCATGACTTTTTTCTTGATCTCCACACTATCCTGGCTCCCGCCCCTCCAAGATTTTACTAGGGCTGGGTGATATATCATTAAATTATGAAAAACTGATTTAATATTTACATTGATATACCAAAATTATTATTTTGGATGCGGCGACATATTATCTACCATGGTATGTTAGTATGCCACCATTATCAAATACCATGGTATATTGTCTACCATGGTATATTTTCTAGCACGGTATATTGTCTACCACAATATATCATCTACCATGGTATTTTGTCTATGACGATATTTCGGCTACCATAATATATCATGAATGATGATGCATCATGATGTATGATATATCATGGTAGACAACATTTGAACTATCATGGTGGACAATGCATTGTGTATAGTGATGCATAATCTTTTTTGATGTATCATCTATCATAAGACATTGTCTACTAAGCGGGCTATGGAAATGTCGTGCTTTGGTAAGTACATATAAAATGTTCTAAAATTATTTTCATAAACCATTGCACAAGATAAAATATTAGTATTAATAATATATACTATAAGATATCATGAAAAATGAAATACCAATAACTATAAAATATTTAATTTATTTTATAAATTAACATAAAGTTACCCATGCCATTAAATAGGGTAATATTTAGAAGGTGTAGAGTATTCATAATTGATCAAAAAAGTATTTAAATACACAATTATCAACCTGTTTATTATTTAAAACTATCCTATACCAAACCTAACCTTAATGGTGGGGAAATTATGTTTAAATGAAAGTGTTCACCTCTACACTACTTTAGTTTAACAAACGGTAAAACTTTCAACATTAAAGCAACTATACAAACACATATTGCCAACTTATTACAAATATTACTAAAATGTTTAAAAATGAGGTGGCCCAATGGCTAGATAATTTTATAATAAAGGAAAGTGATAAAACTAAAGAAAAAGGAAAAATAAACTATTAAGAGTAAATTTGATGAAGAAAGCCCACCTAGGGAAAGAGGAAAAATGTGGGAAGAGTCCAATGCACAAAGGTGACATCTTCTTCCTTTCCTTTCTTCTGTCTTCTATAGTAGAAGTAGTCACACACACATTTTAACACAAATATCATAATATTTCGGCATTGTTGCCTTTATCAAACACAAAGAAGAAGAAAGTACATAGTACACAAACAATGGATTACTCCATTTTAAATTTTTAAAAAGAAACTGTTAGAAACACATTGTACCAACTGTTTTTGGGAGCAAAGATAAATTCCTTGATTAATGTTAATATTTATAGAAAACTGATGATGCTGATGATAAAAATAATAATAGATAAGAAAATAATGATAATAAAA
>CABFVX010003039.1:59449-96189 GCA_902151425.1 Timema shepardi
ACACACACACACACACACACACACACACACACACACACACACACACACACACACACACACACACACACACACTACTATGTATATGTTCGACACCTTAGCTCAGTTGGTAGAGTGCCGGACTAATGAGCTAAAGGGTCCCAGGTTTGATGATGATGATATTACACTGGGTCGTATTTCAATGACACTTCTTTTATCTACTCATAATCCCTCACACACCTGAAAAATTAATGTTCTTGCTGTCCCCTCTTTACTATTTCCTCTTTACTCCTACCTAATCCTTCTAATATACTTCCAAAGTTCTTCCCCTGTTTTGGCTCTTTCATCTATTTTTATACCCTCACCCTTCTTCCAAATTTAACAAAATACCTTTACTTTGTTCCTATTCCTTGTAACACTATCACTTCTCTTTTTTTTTCTGTGCTAAACTAAACACGTTCTTTTGCTTTAGCACTCTACGCCTCTAGTAGTTTCTGCATGCCGTCCTCTTTATCTTTCCACACCATCAGATTGTCTGAAAAATAGCATTTCCCTCATATTCTCTTTTTTATCTTTCTCTTCCACCCTCACCATAATCCTTTCCAACACCTTAATAAACAGCAGAGGGGACTATACACTATTTGTTTTATTCCATTTCATTGTTAGAACCATTCTGTCATCTCTCTTTCAGTCCTCACTCTGCTTATGTTATCTATATACCAGTAAATACTCTTTACATTCCTTATTACCTACCTGTCAACTTTTGTTTCTTCTACTTCTTCATAGACCTCTCTTCTTGAAATCTGTGCTGTTTCTCTCTCTAACTTCATTCCATTTTCTTTATTTCTTTTCTATTATCTTCCAATATATATTTTTGTACACTAGAATATAAGCGTTATTACTCTATATTTCATACAACTCTTCCTGCCTCATTTTTTAAAGATCGGTACTCATATTCCCTTCCTCCAGTAACCTTGTATTTGTTCTCCTGCTGCTCTTTTATCATTTCCACTGTTAATTCATCCACTCCTGGGACTTTTCCCTGCTTCATCCTCTTTGATGCATCCTCTTTGATGCATCCTCCATATTTTTAATGCGAAACCCACCCCCTCCCCTTACATGTTGAAAAACTTTTCAAAATATCCCCTTCACAATTCCTTTTCTTTTTTCCCATTTTTGTCATTCATATTTATTGACCCATCACTCTAAATTCTAGTCTTTTCTTCCTCCTGTTTCTTACTTGGCTAACAAGCACTTTATTACTTGCTGACCTTTTACATTGCTTTCCATAATATCTGTTCACTCTTGCATCTATGCCTTCCTAGATTTTTGTACCACATGGTTCACTCTTCTTCACCATATACTTTTCCTCTTACCATAGCTTTATTATTCTTATATTTGTGTTAGACTGGATGATGATAATGAAAATATGGTGGTTCAAATCCCAGTTGGTGATACTGAAAAATGCTTTCCCCTTATCGCTTCACTCAAATGTGGGTACATTTACTTTAAAATTATACCTTACTCATTCTTATTTCACTAGTGTAATTAATGTATGCATATAATCCACACAGATACTAAGATGCGGTTTAATAAACCATTACTTTTGAAGGATCCTTGTGAAGGTACACATTTATTACTGTTGAAGGATCCTTGCTGGACGTATCTCTGAGCTGGAGCAGCGCCTGGAAAGCGCACAAGGATGTCGCGTAGGTGTGTTCCCCGCACAGTTGCTGCTAGAAGGGTACACTGGATCAGAAGTGGACAAGGATGTCACCAAGATGTTTGAGGACACTGGCCAAGACAAAGGTGTATTGGAGCTTTTTGTAGAACTTCTCAGTACTACACTCTTAATTCCACCATTCTCAAATATTGTGTCTTTTCCTTAAATAAGTTGTGGTCAATGGATTTAACATTGACCCGCCTTGGTGGCCACGTGGTCTCACAAGCTACTCTCGCAATAAAATAGACTGCCAATGACAGGAAGATGGAGGTTGAATCTCGGTCAAGTGTACTGAAGGGGGTGTTTCCAAAATGGTTTTCCACTATCCCCCCACGTAAATGTGGATACACTTCTTATAAATATAATCTCTCTAATCCCTAAGACCATCAGCGTAATTAGTACATGAGCGTACATCCCAAACAGGTAGTAAGACACAGTGCTAAAATAAATTAACATTGTACCAACAGAGAGCAGACGAGTCAGCTTTAAGGTTGAGGATGTATCTGAAGACACTGACAAGGAACCTTGCAAGGCACAGACACCCACAGCTAGATCAGCCTTGGATAGCAAGAAACATTCAGCCAAGACGCCAAACCAGAACACAGGCAAGTGTGAATTGTATTCATTGCAATTCAAAGGGAGATTTGAGAATTCAACTATCTTGGAGATTTGAAAGATAAATAATTTGGATTTTTTTTTATCAAGCTTAGTTTTCTATATAGAACCAACACGAGTCTTATAAACTAAAGTATAGGACATGGTTAAGATGGTTGAGCTTTGTGTTTTAGATAGAGACCATTTTATCTAATATATTTTATGGTGAAAGCATACTCATATACTATTAGCTGTATTGACTAGCAAAACTTGAGGGATCAAAATGATCTTCTAGTACAGATACATCTAGAGCAGATATATTTGTAAATTTTGAAAAAAATAACACCTTGATACGGTTCCTGGGTTTGATTTCATTTCCAGGTATAATTTTTCAAAATTTATGAAACTATTTTATTTAGTTTTAATTCTAGTTATTTCAACAGTTTAGTCTCCATGCAACGTAAAACGGAGGAAGGATAAAAGACTACTATAAGTTTGAAATAGGGCGCTAAAATCACCTCTCATAATCTAGTGTCTAGTATGTAAATTTACATTTTTGATCACGCTTATTAAATTTAAATTTTTTGTTCCTTATATTCAAGAATCAAAGCTTCTGACAATATTTTCAGGAATTTTACAAACAAATTCTGTCTTGTATTTATAAAACACAGGGTAAACGAGAATGGTAATTAGTTATTGAGTCTTTGTTTAGAAAAAGGTTTCTTTATTTCGACCACATGATTTAAGCCCAAAGAACTTTGCTTGTATGTATGGCAAAGGTGTGATTCAAAAACGATGATTGATTTTGTGTTGTATGATGAGAGACTTATAAGATTAGTAAAGTATATTAGGTCTGTGTCTGGAGCTGAAAGTGGAACGAATAACTTCCTAGTAATCTCAATAGTTGAATTAGGTAGAATTTTTGTGAGAAAGTAGTGCAAGAGTATTTAGCAAGTAAGAGTGAAAGAGGAAAAGTTGTAGGATAAAAGTGTGAGAGCGCAAGCCGAAAGATTGCTGGGGGAAAATTAACTATACAAGAGCATAAATAAAATGTCAAAATTAAGTTAAAGAGAATGTAACAAGGAGTGCAAGGTTGCAAGGAAATACCTATGACGTTAAGAATGAACAGGGTGAGATTATCTGAGATGAAAACGGTGTAGGAGAATGATGGAGGGAGTATTTTGAGCAATTATGTGGCATAATGTAAAGAAAGTAAAAAATAGGGGAAATATTATGAGGTATGAAATAATTAACTAGGCTGAGCTATGAAAGTGTTAAAAAATGGCAAAGCTGCTTGCCTAGATGGGATCACATGTGAAATGCTTAAGTGTGGGGGCATGATACTACTTGCCAGATTGTGTATGCACTAGGATTTCAAACGTTCCTAATGATTGGAAGAATATTGTCATTGCTCCTTTGTACAAATGAAAAGGCAGTAAAAGCTATTGTAAGAATTATAGGGAAATTGGTTTGTTGAGTATTCCAAGCAACATTTTTGGGTGAATTTTAATTGGGAGGGTGCATGACAAAACTGTGGACAAAATTTGGGGTGTGCAATGTGGTTTCATGCCATGCAAAGGTTGTAGGAACCAGATATTTGCATTGCAACAAGTGATTGAGAAATTTATAGCAGTAAGGAAGAAAGTTTATTGTGTATTCATTGATCCGGAGAAAGTGTATAATCGGGTGAATAGGAGTATATTATGGTTTGTTCATAGAGAGTATGGTGTGGATGCATGGTTAGAAAATGCAATTATGGTGATGTATGTTAGAAATAAAGGATGGGTTAAGTTGGGTAGAGCGTTGAGCGAATGTTTTGGTATTGAACAGGGTGTTAGGCAAGGTTGTATTATGTCCTTGGTTGTTTAATGTTTTCGTGGATACGTTTATGAGTAATGCTTGTGAGGATATTGATGGTGTACAAATGGGCACTGTATATGTGAGAGTGCTGTTATATGTAAATTATGTCATATTAATGATTGAGAGTGAAAATGACTTGCAGAATGCATTAAATTTTTAAAATGTGGCGACAGGCAGAATGGATTTTTGTATAAATGTATCCAAATCTAAGGTGATAATTTTTGTTAGGGAGGGATCAGGAAATTATTGTCAACATAGTATAAATGGAAAACTGTTATAATAATTGAACTATTTTGTGTATCTGGGCGGAATATTCTGTAAAACTGGAAGAATAGTGGGTGAATTCGACAGAAGGGTGAATGCTTCTAGGAAAGTAGTTGGGCATATGTGGACTATTTTAAAGAATAAATTAATATCAAAAGAAGCGTAGATAGCAATATATAAAAGTGTGTTAATGCCAACATTTCTTCATGGATGTGAATTGTGGGTTTGTCAGGAGAAACACAAGAGCAAGGTGAATGTGGTTGGAATGAGATATCTAAGAGTAGTATGTGGAAAAACTTGTATGAACAACCATTAATAAGTGGGAGATGAAGGAGTGTGGTTTTAAGGGAAATCCAATAGGTTATTGGGAAAGAAGCATCTTACATTAGTTTGGGCATGTTGAGAGAATGAGTGTGGATCGAGTGACAAAGTAAAAATATGAAGGTAGTGTATGTGGATCAAAAGGAAGGGATAGGCCATGTAAGACATGGATATATGTTGTATAGACGAATGTAGGAAAAAGAGAAACATTAAGAGTTTTAAGAATAAAAGAGCATATGTGACTCGGTGCATGGATGTTGTTGAAGTGAATGAAGTATGCAAGGATAGAGAAGTGTGGAGAAAGTTAATGAGTGTATATTAAGTATGGAGTGGTTTCTTTAGTAATATGCACAGTTTCTTGCCACCCCGTAAGGGAACGGTGGGATTATGTATGTATGCATGTATGTATGTATGTATTAATAGTCATCCGCTTCTGTGGCTATATGCTCAAATGCAATTATCTCGCGATAGACTAGACTGCCTATGACAGGGAGATTGTGGCTCAATCCTGACCAGGAGTACTGAGGGTGGTTTTCCCTAAATGTTTTCCCCTCTCTCTCCACACAAATGTGAATATACTTCCTCTAAATACAACCTTTTTCATCCATAACCTATTAGCGTAATTAGTACATAAGTGTGTAACCTGAATTGTTAGTAAGAGGTGCTAAAAAAAATAATAGCCTGTATCTTGTGTTCCAGATTTGTCTGGAGACAGTCTTCCTCCACAGCTTGAACAGCTGGTTCAGAGGGCTTTGGAGGATATACGTCTTGAGGCACAGGCTAACAAGAGAAAGATCCTTGATTCTGGCTCTTTGCCTGCAGCAGCACTAGCTCATAAATAGGACATATGTTACAGAGTTAAGGATCCTTGACTTTATTTACCTGCAGCAGCTCATAGAGAGGACACACAATACTGAGTGAAAGATCCTCAACTCTGACATGTTTGCAAAAGCTTTTCCAAATTGCACAGTATACAGGATGAAGGATCTTCTCTACACAATTTGTTCTGGACATCAAACAAGACTGTCATAACAAAGTCCCCTAGTGTGATAAACAAACATGTGTGCCAGCCAATTGTGACCCTATTATGTTTACTCAGGGAGTGCTTTGCAAAATTTCTTCCCTGGAAAGTCTTATTCATTAAAATATGTCCCTGTTTGAGTATATATTAAAATAATGTTAACAATATGGTGGTTTTATTATTATGGGTCTGCGACGCTTTGATAGTATCAATGTTGATTCAAATTTTATATCATTCAATTCAATAACTCGAATCAATCCAAACTAGAAAAAAATTGATAAGGCTTTATTTTAGGCCATTTCAAATACCACAGTGTGCCTAAAATATATTATTACATTTTTTAATAACAATTCTTGTGTGGTAAAGTAAATACTTATTAACTATTACTGTATTGTCCGAAGAATAAACCACACTTTTTTTAATATAAACCTTTATAGTCTATAATTACACCCTTGGATAATAATATGTTACAAATATGTTTACTTTGGGGACTAGAGAAATATTGAAATAACTTATAATCACCACAATAGTTGGTACTCTTTACCACTTAACTTTGGCGTGACTATTGTTGCATGAACATTTTGAAGAACTCACACTAATACATTTTAACTATGGACATGCAAAATTTGCATTTTCGATAGCATGAATTTTACTGTCTTCACATGAATAACATGAATTTAAGATTTTTTTTTCTAAATGAACATAATTTCTTTTTAATTTGTCAACTCCCACGTCATACAATATAAATTTAATTGAGATAATATTAACAATAGCGCTATGCCAGGGCCACCGTTTATACAGCTAGTATCAGTTTTTGTGGATTTAAAGGTATAAAACGAATCACAGGATATATGAGTATTTTTGTGGATATTTGTTTTTTTTAAGGCTAACAATAAGAATCACAATTTATAATTTTACACATTACGATACTTAAATTTCAATTTCGATAGATTGATTCTTTGTTTTCAGCACTTAAAAGATTTCATGCTAGGTTCAAGCAAGGACATTAATATATATGGACCTTGCTACAGGGGTCGTGTTTGGCAAAATTACATCTCATTTATTTTTATTCCCTTCTCCTTATTTGATAGTTGATTAGTCTTCTTTGATGACATATTTTGGTGTTGTTATTGTTTGGTCTAAAAATAAATTGATAATCGATTTCTATATAGTTTTTTGTAAAACTCAAAGGTAATGATATTGAGATATCGAATTTGACAAAGCATGGAATGTTTTATGCGTATTAAAATTTGATTTTTCTTTGAATTTGTTTGATAAATAGTTAAATACACAATATGAATGAAAAATGTAGACAGCTTTATCCTAGTTCTAGAATGTTACTTTATCATGGGACTGCAGATATTCCTATTTGAAACACATCAAATCAGAAAAACATAAAAAAGAGAGTATCTAAAATTTCAGGAAGTATCAAATGCCAGCCATAGATAATCACTATATTGAATATGGCAAAGAAGGAGGAGGATTGGTCATACGAATCGGCAAAAGAGATGTTAGGAATCAATTTGGTTACCATGTGCAAAAGACGACTCAAAGATTTCTTGTTACATTCAACAATGTTATGACCAACAAAAGAATGCACCTTAAGGATAATAATCCGGCCACAATGCCAATGTTTTCATTTGAGAATGCAAGGAAAGATTATTTTAAAATAACTTGGCATGAAGAAATAAATAATAAATACAGTATTTAACAAATACAAAATACAATAGCAATGCTTTGATTAATAATGGAGCCATTTATTTACTGTATGGAAAATGGAAATAAAATTAAACATCATTGTGTGCTCAACATTATATGCTAGTAATCTAATGTTTGTATATAAATTATATACCATAAAATATCATCACTTTTTGAGAAAAATATCACCACTTATCCCTTATAAATAACCTCACCTTTGAATGTCTCTAATGATAAGTTAAAGGACTGTGGTTCAAAACTAATCTAGTGTTTTTTTTAATATATAATGTGTAACTTTTTTGTATCTAACATCATAATTTTAACGTATTTAATTTGTTAATTATTCAAAATTCCTGAATAATATTTGCTTTGATTCAAGATTTGATTAAAAAAAACCGCTTTACAGATGTTTATTTATTATTCCTTCTCAAAAGCTTGCAGAGGTCACATTTTGAAACTGTAAAGCATAATTTTTATCTAGTCTAGTTTGCTGGTGTCAAGGCTAAGATTCAAATCCCAATTGGGTCTGCTAAGGTTGTTTTTCCTCAATACCTTCTCACTCTCCCTTCAAACAAATAAACTTCCTCTAAACACTTCCTTTTTCCTCCCAATCATCCTACAGCACTCACTGATTACTCTAAACTTTGCACAGTCGACTACACGCTAATTGGTTTAGTCTCACACGTATGTGGATCATAAAGAGAGCCTATTATTCCTGACTACAGAACAAGTCGATTCAAATTTGATCTTTAATTAAGATATTTAACTTTAGTCTTACACTAGCATTAGGATTCAAGGACAACCCTGAGTTTGACATCATTGAATAGAAAACTGTAATATACTCTTCCTTCTTAAACACCCACTATTGCAGATGCTTGAATCCATTTCTTCTTGAATCTGAATCTTCAATCCTAATCTTAAAAAAAAAAATGATAAGCATAAGATGTAAACTTTCCCACATCGATAAGATTTTTCTCTTCAAATGTTATTTTGTTCCCATTAATTCCTTAGTTGATGTAGAAAAAATATAAATAGTAAATCAATGGTTAAATATTTTGTTAGACTGTGAATTTATACTTATTTAAGTAGTAAATTATCACATTAATGATTTGAGGTCTGGTTTTTTAGGTTTTTTTCTATAATTATGATGACCTTTTAGACTTTATAATGGCTCTAAATTTGGAGGACATTTAAAAAAATTCAAAATGTCTTTGAATATCAATTATCCTAAGGGGTTCAAGTGATTCAAGGAACACTTATTTGTACATTCAAACTTTTCCCTGTCAAACTGTAACTGTCACTGATTTTCATCAATAAACTAGCATATTAATTTGCGAAGCTTCTCACGGTTAATTAACTAAACTGGAGTAATGTACCATAATTCAATTGATTAAGAGCCTTACAAGCTATGCTGATTACATTTATGGTGATCTGGGTCAGCTATTTCCCTGGACATCTGCGTTCCTCAACTAACACTCAAGACCTGGGCAGAGCTTCCTCGCTCCAAACATGATAAAGAGTTTCCAAAGGAACATTCTAGAAGATTGCTACCCCTACTTACCAATACTATGCCAATCAAAGCCTTCTCTTGTCCTTGAGTTTAATGACCTGGCTGCTTGGGGTGACCATCCCTGTTTGCAGGATGGGGTAGCTGCTCTTTGTTGCCAACATGAAGCGAGATACTCCCTATCTTAAAGCAAGCCATCAAAAACGTTCTGCCGCTAATGAGTCTCCTTTCCTTTCTTGTGAGCCGCATCCACACTCCTCTCCAGCAGTCACCATATATATTTCCAATGTCAATTGTTATTACAGGGTGTCTACTGGCACACGAAAGTCACCAAAGTCACGAAAAAGCTACTGATTGTAAAGAAGGTAATGAAAGTCCCTGAAAAGTCACAAATTTTTAATATTTTAGTCATAGTTTGAATTTCCCGCACATTGTAACAATGTGAACATGTCAAATGTCAAGTCACCCACTACCTATGATGCCATGCGCTAGCTGCAAGTTGCCCGATTGTTTTTACCATGATACCAAAGACAAACTAACCTTTGCCATCTAGTTCAAGTTTAATATCGCGCGAGTGCATTAATGCTTATACGAGTATAGGCATTATATAGTGTTCAACCATTTATCGAAGAAATTTTGTGGTCAAAAAAAGGTCACCAAAAAGCCACTAATTTTGGTTTCTACAACTCAGTAAACATCCTGTGTTAGATGAATGGTGAATTTACCCTATCAACCCATCCCTACTAGATATATTTGTCAAAAAATTAATCAAACCGATTCAATATCTGAGCTGATTGGTCTTGAGGTATTTAGTAAAGGAACATGGATATAACTTTTCAAGAAATATATTGCCCTTAATATATAGGCATCCGTGCACACACACACACAAATTTTTAACTTTGTATTAATAATTTAGTTTATTATTTACATTAATTTCATTTATACAACTTGTTGATGTACATATATTAATTTTCTTGTTTTTAAAAATGATTAATTCAACACATGTTAGGATATGTATTATAAAAACAATATATTAATATATTAACTAGAAGTCAAGAGGAATTAATCTTTGGTATGAACTGTGATTTGTTCATAGTAATCAGTTGCTAAAAGCTCGAGATAGTCACTTTTTGAACTGTGGCAACTCTGATGTTGGGAGTGTATGTGTGAGTTAGTTGTGAACTATGCCTTGCTAGAACTATGCAGTTGAGGATAATTGCTTCACTAACAAAACTATGTATTGGACATTCATAAGCCAATCCAATTCTAGTTATTTGAGGACTGCTCAGTTAATTTCTTTTGAACACCTTACTGCCCTGATATTATCATCTTGTGTTTTAGGTCATAGAAGAGATCTCTAATCCCTGTTTACTCTTAACTCCATACATGCAACTTATCCCTGATTGGTCTAATCTCACACTCCACACAGGCAATTACTTCCTGATTGTTATACTCGTACACTCTCACACATGCAACTACACTGTGATTGGTCTACACTTCTCCATATTGCTGGCTCTTGCTCCTTTGACACTGGCTTGTCTGTCGAGTTGGCACTGTCATATTCCTAGTCTAGGCCACCACCATGACTTAGTGGACTGCTAGACCTTTCAAAACTAACAACTCATCAATCACGTTACCCGGCATATTAATATGCACAAAAGTATTTGTAAAAATATGTTAAGACAAAGTGATAACAGTTGCATAGTGCATTTCTTGAACACGGACTTAATCTCAATTCAAGATTGGCCATCAGTCAAGTGGCAGACCCATGAAAAGCGAAAACTATATCACGACTCACATTGCAACACCCACTCAACAAGCTTAACATTCTACAAAGAATAAACATGTAAGATTTTTAGTGTTCTTATAATCTACATTTTTTCATTGATGCCTCAGTGAGAAGGTTTGTTTGGTTATAAAATAGTACAAAATAACCAACATTGTTGCTGATGTTCATTAGTTTTGGTGATAACTACATTCAGCTTCCTCTTGTCTGAGTTAAATAACTATCATTCATTGTGATTTACTTGCCCAGGAATATGCTTGACACCTGTATGTCAGTAACAATAATAACTGTCTGGTGAGGTTCATGTGTCACCAGTCAAAGTGCTGATGGTCCAGCTGAGAGCAAGGGTTGTCCAAACCACACCAGCGAGCCTCCTCCAAGGATGGACAAGGCCGGCCCCCACGTCTTGCGGGTCTTGCAACTTTCCTGTTTCTGGTGGACTGCCCTTGTCCACATGTAGCACTGCAGGGAGACCAAGGGCTCCACGCACTCATACGACACCGACCTGTAACATATCCACTAGGTATAGAGAGTTGTACTTGTTCAAATATTAGAATGCAGGGCTCCACATACACAACACCTACCTACAACATATCCTCTATGTCTGCAGAGTTTGACCTGTCCACATGTCGCAATGTAAGGTTCCATGTACTTGAACGACACATACCTACAACATATCTTCTGTCTACAGAGTTTTACCTTTCTACATGTGGCAATACAAGGCTCCAAATACTCTCACAGTAGCTACCTAAAACACATGCCTCATCTACAGAGTTTTACTTATTCACATGTGGCAGTGCAAGGTTCCACATACTCACACAACCAACTTGCAACATAATATACACTACAAAGTTGACTGAACTAAGCTTTCAGAAGTTTTAAAATTCTAGTGATTCAACTCTAGTTATATACCAGCTGGATTAAAAACAACTTGGCATCTCAATAAGTTCTTCTTTAAAGTGGAATGTATACCCATAGCCAAGTGTTTGGGTCTATCTCTGGTGAAGGAGACTGGGTTTATTTTTATCATATTTATCTAGCGAGCATTCCAGAAATGTGTGTTCTCTACAAGAACATATAAATGTGATCTTAGATGAACTATTGATGAACCTATATTAATAATTTTAAGCTAACTTTTAAACATTTCTTCACATTTACATTATTATGTGCTTTCAAATTACTCTTTTTTCTTGTGCGTGCAGGTAACCATTTATATCGGTTAGGTATTATTCTTACCTATTTGAAAATTATGTGCTACTTGGAATATTTGTGGGCTACTCACGTGATTTCCGTATCTTGTCCACCCTGGGGGAAGGGAGTATAAAAGACACATCATTACTCATCTCTCTTTGTTTGACAGTGTTGTCTACCTCCTCAAGGGGTTGTACATTGTTACTCTGGGTCTCACTCAGACGATACACCTTGTCCTGAAACACACATTGATACATCTAGTAACACCAACACTCTGTTACTCTTAGCAAAATTATGATACTCTGAAACCCTGATTTGATAGGAAGCCCACTTTCACCCACAAACAATGATTAAAGTAACTAAAATTTGGTTTTCTAGAAATATGTTTTATTTTATTTATTGATTATAAAGTTAATCTAAAAGCTATCAATGGCTTCCAATAATACTTACTAATGAAATTTATCTTGAAATCATTAATTAAAGAGAATAAGAATGTAAATCCCACATTAATCATAAATAAAATTTTTCCATTGTGGCAACATAAGTTTCCAGTTTAAATTTAATTTAAGACTAGAATAGGCACAACATCCAGTCTCCAGCCATTAATTTATCATTGTGAAAGGGTAAACCCGC
This sequence comes from Timema shepardi, assembly GCA_902151425.1. Taxonomy (NCBI): domain Eukaryota; kingdom Metazoa; phylum Arthropoda; class Insecta; order Phasmatodea; family Timematidae; genus Timema; species Timema shepardi. Next base: position 72,024 of record CABFVX010003039.1, read on the forward strand.
ATTTCACCTTTTTTTTTTGTCATGCCAGGAATTGAATCCGGGGCCCTTAGCTCAGTAGACAGATATGCTACTGACTGAGCTAAGGTGTTGAATAACACTTTAATACTCCTAGTTAACAAATCTCTGGCTCTTCTGGCAAGTCTCAAATACTTATACCAATACTATAATATTTTTTTTGGAAAACCTTTGGTAAATCTAGCAACACACTGACTGAGTGTCTCCAGAGAGTTACTGTCTAATTGCTATGGCTCACACTATAGAGTCAATAGGTTGCAGGCACTGTCTGCACTACCTTGTGCAAGTGGAAAGTGGCAAGTACAGGAAGCTCCTGTATGTCTGGATAGAAGAAAGATCCTGCCGGATGTTTGGGCGAGTGGGCTGTGATGATAGTCACTGGACCTGGAGGCTCACTTGACCAATCAGGGGACGTGAAGGTCAGGCCATTGTCGGAGCCCGCGTCCATCGGACCGACCTGAAATTAAAGTTTGGCTGTTCGGTGGAACATCTCCCTTGTGTGAAGTTATCATAACAGCATAATTCATGAGGTGCTACTATTCTCCCATGTGAGACCACACTCTCTTTTTTAGAGCTACCACCCACCCTCCTTTGTGAGGAGCTTCAATCTATGCACAAGATCATAACCACCTTGAGTGTTGGAGCTACTTAGGACAGTTTATAAAACCTGCCCAGCATCAAAGAGATTTATTATTATTTCAAGTAGGGCTGTATTCTCACAGTGTAATGATATATAATATATATATATATATATATAGAGAGAGAGAGAGAGAGAGATCACCTGGATAGAGGTGGAGTCCAGCCAGTAGCCTCGGGAACACAACTCCACACTGTCTAGACCAACGAACCAATCAGGAGATGGCACCATATGCACCACTGCTGACACCTTCAACCAACAAACAACACCAATATAATAGTAATAATAATAGTGCAATGTAAACTCTCAACTATCAATCTGATATAATCATGTGGATCAAGGTTCTATATATTATTATTTAGTACTGATCTATACATAAAAGCTATGATCTGTCAGGGTTTCTGGGTTTGGCCAAATACATATTATGGGATAATTAAATGATGAGTTGTCTTCTACACTACTCCTGGGGCCGGCATGACTTGATTGGGTGCTATTCGCCATACGATAGACAACTTATACATCACAATGTCTCTTAGTGCTAGCTTATGATGAACTGTGTCAAAATAAAAATTGAACCTTTCTGTAAAAGTATGTGTTGTATTTGGATGAAAAAATGATGAAAGACGTAAAATCTCTCGATTATTATTTCACTTTCCACAACTAAATTTTACCTTATAAAGAATGGTGGCTTAGTCTGTTGATATACATGTTGCATACTTTCCTTTAGTTTTAATTTTAGTTTGTATTAATGATTTCATTGAAAATATACTTCTTTTTTTCATGAAGAAAAGAGTAAATACCTACCACTTTAAAGTTGTAAGGCTACAAACACATTTTTACCACTATTTTTTTTAAATACTACCTTTGTACTGTCAAAATTTCCAGTGCATTATCTAGAGGATGTTGACTTTAAATTTTTATATAATTTTTGTGTCACCCACTTAAGGGGCTGAAAGGTCTAGGGCATCACCTATTTTAGACTGGTCTGCTGATGACGGAGAGATTTGGGTTTGAATCCCGGTCGGAGTCCCTAAATAGTTTCCTGTTATCCCATGCAATTGCGGGTATATTACGTCTAAGATGCTTTCTTTCTCGTCTTTAGCTTACTAGAGCAATTAAAAAATATGCATATAACCTGAACAGGTAGTTATGTGATCAAAACTTTGTTCAAATGGGCGTATAGCTGTAGATAAAGTTGAAAACCTGACTGACCATTATGCGTATTATGAGAGTCTCTTTTTCTCATTGAGAACCTTCCATTTGGTTTTTTTTTAGCATCATGTCCTTCTTACTACACATTCAGGTTATACATATATGTACTAGTTATGCTAATGTGTTAGTTTTGCCCATAGTGACTTAGATGAGCAGACATGTAATATTTTGTTTGTAATTATTTTGATGATTTTGTTAATTTATTTGTAGGATAAACCCCAAATAGATCCACATTAATATGAAATTGATGCAAGCTTTTGATGTCACACCACTACAGTCACCACAGTTGACTCGTCAACAGTTTTAGGTATAAAGGCCAATGGGTGTAACCATCATAATTTAATAAATTGAACTTAGGCTATTTTTATGTTCTCTAGTTTAAAATACACCTTCTGATCAATTGGCTTAACCCTAACTTTATTATAAATGGTTTAAATCATCAACTTTCCTTTGGTTTTATTATCGCTGCGAGTATTTTACAAACAGGTCAAGTGGCATAACCAGCATGAACTATAAAATTATTGCAATCATTGGTCATAAACCTCACTTGTCTTTGATTGAAAGTATGCTATAACTATCAGAACAAAATTGGTCAATTATTATAGCCCACAAGTTAATTCATGCATAACCATCAAAACAATCATGTAGCAGTACGGGCCAAAGAGTGTAACCATCAAACTTGAGTAAATACATTATTAATAACTATGGATTGAATTTAATTATCTTTTCATTTTAGTAACTATACCATCAAATATTATGAATTTGTATTTTATTTCATAGCAAAAATAATTGAATAAGTAATTTTTCTTTCAGTTTTTTCTCTCGCCTGTAAATTTTGCATTTTGTGGGTTACATCCTTTGGCCTTTATACCCTCAACATGGTAAATGCTGGAAGTTTCCTAAATTGTACTCTAATTTATTTGGTCTGACGGACTCACCCTACTATGAGCACTGTCGACGAAGAACCTCGTGGAAGAGGTCCCTAGTCCACTTGGAACTGGAGACCCTGAGAACTGGTCCAGTACTCCGATATCATTCTCCAACTCGAGGAGATGGGAGCGGCCTGTCTCTGCGAACAGCCTCAGTCCCTCACTCGCTGTCCGGCCCACTCTGAACAACTGGTATGAGGGGGCATGGCTCCTTCCTGGAGACATGCACAACAACCAGAAACCAGATTGATAACTTACTATGAACAAGTATGAGGGGGCCTGACTACTTCCTGAGTACATGCACATTGCACAGCAAACAAAACTCAAATATTTTAAGGGGCGTGGCACCTCCTTAGATACATTAACAACAACCAAGCCCTAGACAGTAAACTTTAGAGGGCGTAGAACCTCCTTGGATACCTTAACAACCAAGCCCTAAACAGTAAACTTTAGAGGGCGTAGAACCTCCTTGGATACCTTAACAACCAAGCCCTAGACAGTAAACTTTAGGGGGGGGGGGGGTGCCACCTCCTTGGATACATTAACAACAACCAGGACCCAGACAGTAAACTTTAGGGGGAGGTGGGGTGCCACCTCCTTGGATACATTAACAACAACCAGGACCCAGACAGTAAACTTTAGGGGGAGGGGGGGATGCCACCTTCTTGGATACATTAACAATTACCAGGTCCTATACAGTAAACTTTAGGGGGTGTGGCACCTCCTTGGATACATTAACAACAACCAGGCCCCAAACAGTAAACTTATTGTAAACAACTATTAGCAGGGAACGTGGCTTCACCTTAGAGACATGCACATCAACTAGAGCCCAGACAATTAACCTACTGTGAACTAGTAGGAGGGTGTACTACAAATATTCATAATGATTTTATTTTACTCATACCTTCAAGGAGGAGCAGCAAGATTGTTTTTTACTATTGCAGCTAGTCTCAAGTAAAAGAGAAGATATACCGTAAGATGGGGCTACTTGGACATACTATGAAGAAGTGATTTTTTGTTACTAATATGTATATATATATTATTTTTCGTTACTGTTCTGTTTCCTTTGCTACGTGTGTTAGTTGTTAATGAAAAATGGTAAGAAAGTAAGAAAAAAACCTGGAGTCAAAACCCTATAAAAATTATTCAAATAAAGATTTGTAAAAAACAGTGGAGGCAGTTTGGCGGGGGATATCAAAAAAACAGGCTGCTGAAAAATTCAAAGTGCCTTGGACAACACTTATACGGAAGACCCTTGGACAGAATCCAAAACCTTCAGGACATTTTACTGTTCTAAGCGAAAATGAAGAAGCCACCATTGCGGAAACCCTTGGTGTGGTAGCAAACTGGGGATTTCCTCTGACATGGGCAGTTAGTTATAAGGGATGTTGTAAAAAAAACAATGCAAACAAGTACGAATCTTTAAAAACAACACTCCAGTTCCAGATTTTCTTGAATCTTTCATAGCTTGAAACAACCTTTCCATTAGAATTTCCTCCAACATAAAACGATCCAGGTCGTATGTAAATCGCGATGACATTTTTTTAAACAACATAGGGTACATTCACGTATTTTTTATTAATAAAAAGCATCCATATATAATTTCGTTCACATTACGGAGTAACTTGGATACCCGGAGTGTTTACCTCACGTTTAAATGATAAATAAATGTGGGTGTCCAAGTAGCCCCAGTCCTGGGGCTACTTGGGTACCAATTTTTTTTTTTATCTTTCTTCTTGAATGCATTCCAAATTTAATTTCATCAATGTTACCTGGAAGGTCGGGTCAGTACAGTACATATTTTTTAGTTGCCCCATTCTAAAAATTCAACGAATCCGTTGCAAAAATGTGCTAAAAAGGTGTGTCACCTTATTGAAATATTTTTATAATTTAAATTAATTAGTAGATGCTATTATAACAATATTCCTGATATTATATAAAAGGGATTTAAGGTATTCATAAGAAGTTCTTGAGCTGTATATTTGCTCAAATCACCAAACATTTTAACTGTTGTTGGGCTTTACTACAAATTCTATGATTTGGACGCGTAACAAAGTTGACACAGGCAATTTTTCACCAAGTTACAACTATTAGTTCATATAACTGACGGTCTCTTATTCTCTTACTGTAGGGGGTGCTGTGCATTCAGCCTCTCTGTGTTATGTGGAGCCACACTGATACTGATAGGAGATGGAATATTATGACAAAATTCGTACAGCCTGAACAGGTAGTAAGGTGCGGCGATAAAAGACTAAATTATGACAAAATTAAGGTCGTGGGAAGCAGAAGTGACTAAAATAACATATCTGTTCAGGCCAATGTACGTGGGGAGAGACAATAGAAACTCTGTCGAAGGAGTGCCGGTGATGTAACGAGGAAATGGATCGACACCGGCTGGTGACTCTGGTAGTCAGGCTTCTGGGTGTTGCCGACAATCTACCCACTCGGGGCCTTTTGGGAGGTGTTGCTGCTGGCGAGAGATGAGCTATCCTACTATTATATATCCTATCCGCGGTGGGAGAGGTGGTAAGGAACAGCAGACGGTACTTTGTTTCGAACATTTGATAAAAATAACATTTCATTTTCATTTATTTGAGGTATTTAGCTTGCACTTTCTGAACCGACTAATTATATCAGCACACGGCCTATTAATTAACTTAATTATTCTTAAAATTTAATAATGACAGCTGGACACGGGAACCGAGCCCGGGACCTTTGGCTTAGTAAGCCAATGCTCTACCGCTGAGCTATCCAATTGTAATGAGCCTGGGCACGAGACGACTCCTGGATAGCTCAGTGGTAAAGAATTGGCTTACTAAGCCAAAGGTCCCGGGTTTGGTTCCCGCAGCCAGGTGTCATTAAATTTTAAGAATATGATAATCAGATGCGGCTATAAATGTAATTAATAAATATAATAGCTTGGCTATTTAATCCATCACCTATCTTAGATCTAGAACAGACATAAAACCCAGCCCCGGCCGTTAATTCATAACCGTAAAACGGTAAACCCACATTTCACCCATGTTAAATTTTTCGGCTATGTCAGGAATCAAACCTGAGACTCTTAGCTTAGTATGCAAACACGCTACCGACTAATCTAAGGTGGGGGACTGAAAAAACTAATGTCAACGTATTTGGAAATAAATATTGGTAATAATACAGTATTACTAAGAACACAATCATTATTTCCGAGTTTGTTGACATTAGTTACTTTCAGTACACCATGTTTGCAATCAGGAACATTCTGCTAGCTGTCACTTACATCCCTACCGTGAATGGCATATAATAAAGTGCTAACGACAAGAGTGAGGGGTAACTAGAACTTGGGAACAATCTAAGTGAAGTCCAAATCACTAGTGTTTCATAACTTCCTTCAGCCCACCTCCCACTACTCTACTCCATGTGTAAACTATAATACAAACCCGCTGAGCCTCGAACAAAAGTTGAAATGTGAGACCTTTAAAAAGGTCCTCGAACACTAACATAGTATCGTATACGTATGGTACCAAGACAGTAGCGGTATGGTAGCAGTATGGTATCGTATTGCCGCGACAGTCCCGCACACCGAGATAATAGATACGACGTATGCCCCAAGAGCTGGTTTCCCCACCACACCCTACAATTCTCTTTCGCCACCTGAGAACAACGCAGTGAGAATAAGCGAGTGTATTGTTGTGGTTATGTTAATTATGAGTGATACCTTGTCTTCTTCCTCTGATGAGGACATTGTGGTGGCGGCTATGTTGATGGAGCCAGAGAAAAAGAAGTGGATACATGTTATCAATAAGAAAATAAAAGTGTTTGGAGAGTTTTTTTAAAACTGTTTGAGGATTTGATCCACGTCGATAAAAAGTTTTTCCTATACTTTAGTTAGAGGTTGGCGCATTTGCTGTTAAGGAACATCACGAGAATAAAGCATAGGGGTTGAAGGTTGAATGTGGGGGAGGTGGTTGCTGTTGAGAAACATTATGAGCTGTTGAGGAGACATGGAAAGTTGATGATGGGTAGCAAGATGATACATTGATTGTTGAGAGAGTGACTGAAGAACATTTTGATGCGGTATCATGGGTAGCTGATCGTTGGATATATGGGGTTGCAATGCTTGCTGAGGGTAAAAGTGAAAATGTCCAAGGTAATAGCTGCACTCACATTCTAATACTCTTCTCTCATACTGAGAGGCCAAGTTAAATATTTCAGCCTTATCAAATACTTGACATTATTTGGGCAATTGTCGAAATGATTCCTCAATGGATGAAAAAAACTTACTGACGTGCGGGAGGAGGGTTTGAGAGGGTGTAGTGGGGGGTAGATAACGGCCGCCATGACAGTACCGTACGTGTCTTTCCGCTTTCAAAACGGAATGAAAAACCACGGACCGTGCGTATACGATACTATGCTGCTACCATGGTGCTACGACGGGTGTCAGTTGTTACCGTTGTTTGGTTCTAATATGGAGTGTTACCAATGATAACAAGAGCTAGTCAAAACATACATTGGGAATATTGTACTCTGGATTCATTCTGGTCAATGTCGAAATGTAACTCATAAAGTCAAGCGTTTCCGAAGAGAATGGATACAAAACCTGCTGGTAACTGTGGACTACATAATATGTATACATGACACAGCACCCACTGAGACGCGTGAACTCAAGATAGTCTGCCGCCATTTGTTTTTAGCACTGCTTCTTACTACCCTTACACTAATGTGTAAAGGTGAATTTAAGGAAAGTGTACCCGCATTTGTGTGGAGGGATGTATGGACAGTCTAGTAATTTGCGAGAGTGATGCCTTAGATCTTTCAACAACCGAAGCGGGCTATATTCGGTTGTTAAGCTAACTTTTTCCGGTGGGCCTGTAAGGGTGTGACAGCCGCCGCTCACGTTAAAGCATTTTCTCCACTGCTGGACGGGACTTGATGTTGTAGGTTCACAGGTCCCGGTTAGTCACCGGATGGCAAGGACTTTGTGATGCCATCGTGCGAGTGGAGGTGAAGTGGTTCGTCACTTCAACCCGAGAGGCAATGACGCCACACACGGGCCTGTTCAACAAACACAATGGGGTGTTCCTAGGTTTGAGTCGTGCCTAGGAAAGAGGAGAATGGAGACACATCAGACCTTCAATCGGCTGCTAGTCCACTAAGTCAAACGTCCCGAGGGGCACTAAACTATGATGTTGCTTCTTCCCTTTTACTAAGGTTGGGATCTGACTAATGGGGCTGGTTGTTGAATTAATACTTGAACTAAGCTAGAAAAGTATATAATACATGTATTGTTTAGTATATTTTAGTATTTTTAGTACAATTGTGATATATAATAATTACTAGGGGTTAAGTTTGGATGGAAGAGGACGCGAGAAAAAGCCAGTGTTTTGCAGTTTTTGTGGCAAAACTTTTTTTATGATATAAATAAAATGTTGCTCCGGTACAAACATAGAATTTAATTTTACTCACATGGTGGTATCAAATTTTTTTAAATATTTGTCAAGGGTGTGTTGGAATTTAATGAACACATTTCTCTTCGTTTAAAAAGTTTGTTAGTTAACGCCGTCATTATTATGACAGATATTAAGGAACTATTGATATCACCATGTGAGGAAAATTAAACCATAATACGTTTTACTGTTTTGGCAAAAAAAAAACTTTGCCATAAAAACTGCAAAAACACTGGCCTTTTCTCGTATACCCTTCTTTCCCGCCTTAATCAGACGTTAAAGTGGCCTGACGTGTGGCGTATCAGTAAATAATTAGTATGGTATTAGTTTCTTGATTTACAAATGGGTACCAATAATTGTTATGGGTAGTTAAATAGTGAAAGTATAGTGTTAAATTTAGGCAGCCCCCTTTCCCCAGTGGTTCCGGATATACTAGTGGTGGTGAGGTGGGTGGGAGTGGGAGTGTTAGGAGTCTAGCACCTGTGGGTGCCCCTCACCCCAAGGGTGACTCCTTAGCCCCGGTGGCTCAAGATATACATCTGCGGGTAGAAGGGGGTGAGGAGTGGGAGTGGTGTTTTAGGTTAAGTGGCAGAAGTAATTTTAATTAGCCTATATATTAACCGAACGTCTTAGTTATACTCATGCAAAATTTCAGCTCAATCAATGTAGTGGTTTTTGAGTGAAAGGTTAAAGTGACCCTAAATTTGTGGCAAACGAGACAAAGAAACAGTGATTAATTCATAGTAAAATAGTAGATTAGAGATTTTAATCAATTTAAGACAATGCCCAAGAAGACTGAATTAAAAAAAAAAAAAGTGTAACAACAAGGTATTAAAAAATCTCAGTATGGTGAATGCACCTATCCACCTGGTGGCACTCCATGCAACACCTATCACTTTCCGACCGTCACATCTCGACACAGAGTAAAGAACTGGTCCCCGGATGTATTGCACGTCTGGGCTATTCCATTCTTAGATCCAGTAGTGGAAATAGTATCCAGTACCTAAGTATCTTTTCCCAGGAGACGCCTGAATGTACTAGTCGTACATCCTTTTTTGTGGAGGGTTTTTCCATGTCCCGATGAAATGAAACGATAGTGCGTATGAGGCTGGTGAACCAGTGGAAATACTTAAACCTAACTTAATCAAACTTTGGTGACTGTTGGGGTAGTTCCTCTTTCGTAAAATATACACACTGCACCAGCTGGGAATCTAACCCGGGACCCCTAAGCTCGTAGCCAGGTGCACTGACTACTACACCACGGGGCCGGTGGTCCCCTTGTTAGATGCCAGGACTTGATCCTGATAAATCTCAATCTCGCTAGCATCGATTGAACAATCAATCAACCTCTGACGAGATCAACCTTGGACCCCCGAGACTATGTCACTTGAAACCAATCTAGAGATTTATACCAAACACAAGCTGTCGTTTTGAACTTCATTTCGCTATGCATTTTGAACAAAAAATGTCTAAATTTCTTAAAAACGTATAATTACGGACACATTTGACCCTAAGGTTGGGTGGAAGGGGACTCCAGAAAATACTATTAGGTTTGCAGATTTATAGTAAAACATTTTTTTATGGTGCAAATAAATAAAAGATTGATCCAGTGGAAACAGTGTGTTCAACTTTCTTCACACGATGACATCAAAATTTCTTGAATATCTGTCAAGTGTATCCTAAAATTTAATGACAACATTTTCTCTTTATCGTCATCTTATGTCGCTATGCTCATGATAGATATTCAACAACGGTTGAGGTCACCATGGGAAGAAAATTAAACTCCATGTTTATAATGAAGAAATATTTTATTTATTTTGGCTTTTTTATCTTAGTATAATTTATAATTAAACATTAAAAAACACACAAATTTTGCTAAAAACAATAATAGAGTGTGTTTATCAAGAATGTAAAATTCTATTAAACCTTGCTTTTTAATATTCAATGGTCAAGTTTAATTTGGTATAGCTAACATTTTACAACATATTCCCCCTACTCTATAAACACACACACATCCTCCATAACCTAAAGAATTGTTATATAAAAACACTAGATACATTTTTGTTCTTCGATCGGAATATTTTAAAAAGAAAATCTAATAAATTTAAAAAAAGGTGAAAGAAAATTTTTAAAAAATTGGTAAAAAGGGCAATGAGGGAGAAACTAAATTAATTTAAAAAGTTTACAATTGCATTAAGGGCAAAAAATGGTACAATAAATACAACCAATTTTTTAAAGTATTTTTTGACACTTTTAATTTACCCATTTCAACCAATTTACCCTTTTAACCTCTTTAACCCGTTTAAACCTTATTTCGCTCAATATTCATTTAGCCCTTTATAACCTTTTGGCACATTTTACTCTTTTTAGCCACTCCCATTCCCTTTTGCCCTTTTTATCTCATAGCCTTTTGCTTTTTTTACCATTTTAATCTTTTTTTATACCGTTTAGAATATTTATCCCTTTTACTTATTATTTTATCATTAAATTTTTTTTATTAGACTTACTTTTTACCCAGTTTGACCTTTTTAAACCTTCTCACATTAAGTACCCGGCTTTGATCAATAGAAATATTTAAGAGTAAAAAAGTTAAAAAGGGCAAAATGGTAAAAATTAAATCTAACAAAATTTTAAAAGGTAATTAATAAGGTAAAAAAGATTAAAATTATATTTAAAAAAAAGGCTATCAGGTAAAAGGGAAGAAGGGCAAAAAGGAAATCTAATAAAAATTAAAGAGATATAAAGGTTACAAGGGCTAAAAAAACCACACAGAAAAGAGCTATAATAATTGTATCAATTTCATTCTTTTTCATTGCCCGGGCTTAAATTTTTAAATTATATGTGCTTAGAGAATTAAGTATTTAACATTTGCAGACCCTAATATTTATTTGGAGGGGTATTGTTACCTGTCTGTCAAATTTCAGCTTTCTACCACACGAGGAATTAGTTCTTTACTATTAGTTTTTAAAATTTTGAATCCCCCAAATCCCTTTTTAAAATTAAAAATTTAAAAATTTATTATTACCCGCCTCGGTGGCGTAGTTGGCTAACGCGTTTGTCGTGTTGAGCTCGACTGCTGAGGACGGGGAGATCGAATCTCAATCGGGTGAACTGTTTTTTATTTTTTCCTAAATGGTTTTCCACTCTCCCTCCACGCAAATGCGGGTTCACTTCCTCTAATTCAACCCTCCCAATTCCCAACCCGTTAGCGTAATTAGTACTTAAAGCGTATAACCCGAACGGGTAGTAAGATGCGGTGCTAAATATTATATTATATTAAGATTTATTGTGCTATCTGAAGTTGTCTTTCTACCACCTCATATAAAAGTATGGTTTTTTTTTTTCAAATTAGAGACTCCCCATATCCTGAAGCCCCATTTTAGATTTTTTTGTTGCTATATTGGGCCATCTTACTAACTTCCTGCCAAGAACAATTTCAAGTTTCCAGGCCCTTGAGTAGGGGAAATAGGGTGATGAGTGAGTGTGTAGTTTTTGCCTTTTATTATATAGAGTATAGACATACTATGCCAACTTGATTGTGGATCTTCGCCTCCCCTATTTGAAACATTTGCTTTCTATGTCCCTAGTAAGTATGCATTAATTAAGGATGACAAAAAGTAAAATAATCCATTACCAGGCCTAAATATTTAGATTATAGTATATAATTAAAAAAAACGTCTAAGCAAGATAGAGTTTAGCCAAATAGGATATATATGTAGCAATCTTTGAAGGCATCTATTACCAGACACCAGCCTCGGTGGCGTAGTTGGCTAACGAGTTTGTCGTGTTGAGCTTGACTGCTGAGGATGGGGAGATCGAGGTTCGAATCTCAGTCGGGTGAACTGGGGGTGGTTTTTCCTAAATGGTTTTCCACTCTCCCTCCACGCAAATGCGGGTTCACTTCCTTTAATTCAACCCTCCCAATTCCTAACCCATTAGCGTAATTAGTACTTAAAGCGTATAACCCGAACGGGTAGTAAGACGCGATGCTAAATATTATATATTAAAATATTACCAGGCATAAATCGTTTACATTATTTTCAAAATATTTAAATACAACTTTTGCTGCTCAAAAGGTAGCAGCATAATGTTTCGGGCTATAAAGAGCTGTACTCACTGATTAATCCAGACCACTGAGTGTCTGTGAGACATAGAGTTGTACTCAACTACCAATCCAGACCACTGAGTGTCTGTAAGACACAGAGTTGTACTCACCTAACAATCCAGACCACTGAGTATCTGTGAGACAGAGAGTTGTACTCACTGATTAATCCAGACCACTGAGTGTCTGTGAGACATAGAGTTGTACTCACCTAACAATCCAGACCACTGAGTATCTGTGAGACAGAGAGTTGTACTCACTGATTAATCAAGACCACTGAGTGTCTGTAAGACACAGAGTTGTACTCACTGATTAATCAAGACCACTGAGTGTCTGTGAGACACAGAGTTGTACTCACTGATTAATCCAGACCACTGAGTGTCTGTGAGACATAGAGTTGTACTCACCTACCAATCCAGACCACTGAGTATCTGTGAGACAGAGAGTTGTACTCACTGATTAATCAAGACCACTGAGTGTCTGTGAGACAGAGAGTTGTACTCACTGATTAATCCAGACCACTGAGTGTCTGTGAGACATAGAGTTGTACTCACCTAACAATCCAGACCACTGAGTATCTGTGAGACAGAGAGTTGTACTCACTGATTAATCAAGACCACTGAGTGTCTGTGAGACATAGAGTTGTACTCACCTAACAATCCAGACCACTGAGTATCTGTGAGACAGAGAGTTGTACTCACTGATTAATCCAGACCACTGAGTGTCTGTGAGACATAGAGTTGTACTCACCTAACAATCCAGACCACTGAGTATCTGTGAGACAGAGAGTTGTACTCACTGATTAATCAAGACCACTGAGTGTCTGTGAGACATAGAGTTGTACTCACCTAACAATCCAGACCACTGAGTATCTGTGAGACAGAGAGTTGTACTCACTGATTAATCCAGACCACTGAGTGTCTGTGAGACATAGAGTTGTACTCACCTAACAATCCAGACCACTGAGTATCTGTGAGACAGAGAGTTGTACTCACTGATTAATCAAGACCACTGAGTGTCTGTGAGACAGAGAGTTGTACTCACCTAACAATCCAGACCACTGAGTATCTGTGAGACAGAGAGTTGTACTCACCTAACAATCCAGACCACTGAGTATCTGTAAGACAGAGTTGTACTCACCTAACAATCCAGACCACTGAGTGTCTGTGAGACATAGAGTTGTACTCACCTAACAATCAAGACCACTGAGTGCCTGTAAGGCACAGAGTTGTACTCACCTACCAATCCAGACCACTGAGTGTCTGTGAGACATAGAGTTGTACTCACCTACCAATCCAGACCACTGAGAGTCTGTAAGGCACAGAGTTGTACTCACCTACCAATCCAGACCACTGAGCTGGAGGCCGCCACTCCGGGAAGTGTTTGGGAAACAGTTTCTCGGTCCAGTTCGTTTGAAGTGTCAGGTTGTATAACGCAAGGTTGTCCCCGTGGCAAGCATCTCTAGCCACCACTGCGCACATCAGCAGAGCCGTCATCACCACAAGGATCTTTGACCACATCCTTTCTTCCTTCCTGAGCCTCACCAGAGAAACAGGTTCCGTGATAGTCAATTTTATCTTTCCAGTATTCGAACCTGGTCTACTCCAATGTTATCGTCATAGAGCTGAACACTAGTCTAACACAACAATATATTTCCCTTCTCTTATATGGATGAGTACAGCAGAGTTGTCGCGCACTCAAATCAGCTTTGTGTGAATTATCAACACAGACTATATAGGGGGAAGCTTCAGTTTGTTTCCTTTATCGTAAGAGCCGCAAAATAGTTATGGCATCACACAATTGTAGTAACTATTTAACATATTTATTTTCAGCCTGTGTCTATTTCGTCTTTTTCTGTATCTCTACGAGGAAAAGGGAATGTTAAAAAAAGAAAACCCGTGTTTAGTGGTGGAAATTCAGAGTAGATAAAAGTGTGATGAATGAATGAAGAAATGAAGAGATAAATTAATTTTACTCCGCCCAGGCTTAATCTATTTATTTTTTTAAGGTTAGGCTAAATTCCTTCACTTTTACTCACATTTCATTTATTATTATCAAAGCGTAGTTTTCATATGTAAGTTAAACGTTTTGAAAGTGTCATTAAAAGGGGGACATGTTTGGGCGGGGTAAGGTTACACACATAAGTCAATAGTATTCGTTTTCACGTTGAGTAAACATACCCTCGTCTAAAATGACCTTGGTGTACGTAAAATAACCAGTTATATAATTATCACAGTGTACGTTACAGTACCTCAGCTATAATTATCACCATGTATGTGACAACACCTCAGCTATAATGACCACAGTGTATGCGACATCTTCAGCTATAATGATCTCATACTGCACAGCGTGCACAATAATCTGTCCTTATGGAAAGCTTGGAAATAAATTTAAATGTTTAATTTTTTGTGATCTCGCACATCCCGACAGTAGTTCACGACATCCACCATTTCCGAATATTAACACTAATGTAAATATTGTCGAAGAACAGCTAGGACTGTTGGTGATTGGGTCACATTGAGTGTTTGTTAAACTTGCCGTGAAAGTGATATATCAGTAGCCCTGTACAATTATGGCTCTATAATATATATACTTGTCTAGTGAGCATGTCCCGTTTACACAGTAAAGACGGAACTGTAACGGTTCGAAAAGAGTATGAATGACTGCGGTCCCGCGCCCCAGGAGCCCTCTTATGCCTCTCAGGAGAGGCTCTGCCATTGGTCAAGACGTCACTATGGCAACGGTTCAGCGTCCGTCGCCTTGAAACAGTCGACGGTCGGCCTGGAGTCACAAGGGCACAGCTGGTCTGGGTATAAAATAGATGTGGGTCATTATACCCTAAGACCTACTGGTTCCAGTAGACAACATATTATGATGTCTACTTCTGAGAGATATTCTATTTTATTTATATATAATTAAAAAGTAACAAGTAGATTCAAAACTTTTTTCTTTAATCTCCTTGTTGAAATATTTTTTTGCCACAGTTTCTTAATACCCGGCCGGGTTGTACGCATACGTATTTATTACGATAATGTGTTAGGACTAAGGATGAGGAAGGTTAAATTTATATTAAGTGTACCCGTATTTGCGTGGAAGGAAATACCCTCAGTACACCTGACCAAGATTCGAACCTCGATATCTTCGTCATTGGAAGTCTAGTCTACTGCAAGAGTAGTGCCTTAGACCATGCGGCCACCGAAGTGGGTTACACATAATATCCAACAGACACTCAGTAGTATGATGACATCTTGCCTCACATGATGTACCCACCAGATACTCAGTAGTTTGATGACGTCTTGCCTCACATGACGTGTCCAGCAGACACTCAGTAGTATGATGACATCTTGCCTCACATGATGTACCCACCAGATACTCAGTAGTTTGATGACGTCTTGCCTCACATGACGTGTTCAGAAGACACTCAGTAGTATGATGACATCTTGCCTCACATGATGTACCCACCAGATACTCAGTAGTTTGATGACGTCTTGCCTCACATGACGTGTTCAGAAGACACTCAGTAGTATGATGACATCTTGCCTCACATGATGTACCCACCAGATACTCAGTAGTTTGATGACGTCTTGCCTCACATGACGTGTTCAGAAGACACTCAGTAGTATGATGACATCTTGCCTCACATGATGTACCCACCAGATACTCAGTAGTTTGATGACGTCTTGCCTCACATGACGTGTTCAGAAGACACTCAGTAGTATGATGACATCTTGCCTCACATGATGTACCCACCAGATACTCAGTAGTTTGATGACGTCTTGCCTCACATGACGTGTTCAGAAGACACTCAGTAGTATGATGACATCTTGCCTCACATGATGTACCCACCAGATACTCAGTAGTTTGATTACGTCTTGCCTCACATGACGTATTCAGAAGACACTTAGTAGTACGATGACATCTTGCCTCACATGACGTGTCCAACAGACACTCAGTAGTATGATGACATCTTGCCTCACATGATCTACCCACCAGATACTCAGTAGTTTGATTACGTCTTGCCTCACATGACGTATTCAGAAGACACTTAGTAGTACGATGACATCTTGCCTCACATGACGTGTCCAGCAGACACTCAGTAGTTTGATGACGTCTTGCCTCGCATGCTGTAACCACCAGACACTCAGTAGTTTGATGAGGTCCTGCCTCACATGACGTATCCGGCAGGAACTCATATTCAGGATGACGTCACTTGCTCGTATAGTTTCGGCCACACAAGAAGGTAAGTAATGAATGTCTGTCATAGTCCAGTTCCTATTACAAGGTCGGCTATGTGTGCGTCTCAAGGTGGCCATGATGACCCTGGGTAGTGACGTCATTCCATTTGCAGGGTCCCAGTTCGACCCTCGTGAAGTGACATTGAGCTTTTATTGACCCCGCCCCGTCTAATGGAAGAGTTCTTATGCTCGGAGACTATTCACCATCTGGTCTGCAGATTCCTGACTCACAGACCCCTGGCTCGTAGACACTTGGTTCTCAGACACCTATCTCACAGACACCTGACTCACATACCCCTGACTCGGAGACACCAGTCCTGTCTCGCAGACATCATATAGTCCCTTGACTCACAAACACCTTAATCGCAAACAGCTGGCTCGTAGACACTTGGTTCTCAGACACCTATATTACAAACACCTGACTCGTAGACCCATGTATTTCAGACTATTAGATGGCCGATATTAAGCTCAAAAGGTTCTCAATACAGCTGGATTGTAGAACATAGTAGCTCACAAACCCATATATCTGACACTTGTATCTCAGATTGATGAATGGCCGACACTAAGCTCAAAGGCACCCAGATACCAGCATCTTATAAATTTAATGTACCTGTCCTTTCCCGGTTAAGATCCCATTTCACCTCTAGATACATCGGCCGTTGGGCTATATATCTGGCCTGTGAATCACCGGAAACAATAGGGGTACATTCTATTCAATTTAGCTTTCATTTCTTTAGCCCTGAAAAGCAAAACACTTTAGTAGATTTCTACAAAAGTACACATTTATCAGATTATTTTAATATCCGAAAAGTATCAATCATTTTTATTTAATCACCACGTTAATACATATAAGCCATCAACCATATTGAAATAGAATAAAATAATATATTAAACTATTCTTGAGTGTTCCTGTAAATATTACAGTCGTGGTGAATTACATTTGGGCCAGCTTTCAGTTCTCAAAGTACGTCACTTTACGGCCAGCTCTCACATATTCGTTATTTTCCATAGGCCCATCTTTACTCCAGTCCTTATACACGGTTTATAAGGCTCTGTATCATCCTACTCTGAAAGATTTATCTGGGAGAAATTTTTTATTTGTCTGGTAATAAACAAGTGTCTCAAGTCAATTATTTTGATAATAAATTAGGCTGATAGCTCACGCTCGGCAAACACTTCCGGAAAGGACATTCTAGAAAATACAAACATAATAAATTCTACGGTCAACATTGATAACATCAAACTCAATTATTAGTTTTAATTTGTGGTTTTTATTACTTATAGAATGTGGGGAATGCCAGGCCTCCACCATGGTTCGGATTCCATGTTAAACTGTAGGTCCTCCATTTCATCTCACAATCACCCTACCATTACATATTAGCGTAAGTGCGTATAACCCGAACGGGTAGTAAGACGCGGTGCTAATAATAATAATAATAATAATAATAATAATAATAATAATAATNGGTAGTAAGACGCGGTGCTAATAATAATAATAATAATAATAATAATAATAATAATAATAATAATAATAATAATAATAATAATATTACTTATAATAAAATTTGGTAGCTGCAGATCTCATGACTTTTCTTATGAATATACGAGAGTATATAGTAATAGTTGTAGTAAATAGTGGAAACTGTCGCTCATGTCATGTAAATATTTAACGAATCAGCCAGCCTGAGACTTGATGGGGCTATGGCAGAATTTATTTAACGGGCCATTGTTTTACCGGGTGACACTGAGTAATAACCCAGGCTCACACGAACCAACAGACAGGCGCTGAGTCTGTCTGTAACGGAAGTGATGGGCTTTTGAGCGGGCAGTAGCTCACCTTGTTGGAATATTCAAATATTGTTCTTGACCTTGGTCCATGTTTTGGGAGTCACGCCCACTTTGTTAGTCACCAAACACTAGACCCGGATCTTCAAGGTGACAATATGAATGGGGCCATCATACATTTTATGACTGTAATAACTTGCGACCTACATAACTTCCTTGAATAATGTGAGAGAGGTAGGAGCTTAATGAAGCAGGCTCCCATTTCTTGTTCAAGTGTCAGTATATGGTTGGCTCTAGGGACAGTTTATCTGGAGACATCCCCGAGTTTCTAGGGACAGTTTGTCTAGATACATTCCCGTGGTCCTAAGGAGAGTTTGTTTGGAGACATACCCGAGGTTCTAGGAATAGTTGGTCTGGGGACATCCCCTAGGTTCTAGGGACAGTTTATCTGGAGACATCCCCGAGTTTCTAGGGACAGTTTGTCTGGAGACATCCCTGAGGTCCTAGGGACAGTTTGTCTGGTGAAATTCCCAAGATCCTAGGAACAGTTTGTCTGTAGACATTCCTGAGGTCCTAAAGACAGTTTGTCTGGAGGAATTCCAAGATTTTAGGGACACTTTGTCTCCCTTAGGTTTTAGGGACTGTTTGTCTGGGGACTTTCCTCAAATCCTAGGGGCTTGTCTTGAAACATCCCGAAGTTCTAGGGACAGTTTGTCTGGATACATCTCTGAGGTCCTAGGGACAATTTGTCTGGATACACCCCTGAGGTCCTCGGGGCAGTTTGTATGGAGACATCTCCGGGTTCCTAGGGACAGTTTGTCTGGATACACCCCTGAGGTCTTAGGGACAGTTTAACTGGATAAATTTCTGGGGTCCTAAGGACAGTTTGTTTGGAGATATTCCCGAGGTCCAAGGGACAGTTTGTCTGGGGAAATTACCGTGGTCCTAGGGACAGCTTGTCTGGAGACATTCCCAAGGTTTTAAGGACAGTTTGTCTTGAGACATTCCTGAGATCCTAAGGACAGCTTATCCGAGCACAACCTTGAGGTTTTAGGGCTATCTCAGGGGCATTTTATCTGAGCACCTCCAGGACCTAGGATTTACTGACTGGTAGTTCATGTAATAGAAAATCACAGATATAGGGCATCCATGGTTGGATGGGTAGTAGGTAAAAGCTAGCTGAAGGTTCTTCAATACAAATATTGGTTTAAAGTTACTAATGTCAACATTTTCGAAAATTATTAATATTTGCTTAGTAATACTAAATTATAAATACATCAATTGTTATCAAACAATTCCAATTATACTTCCTTAAGGAATGAGTATTTCTGTATAGTTGGTGTTTTCGCAACTTATTAAAGAACCAACTATATTAATAAAACTAATATGTATTTTGTTTTACAGTTGTGGCAAAAATATATATTAATTAGATGAAATAATACCTACATAATTAATCTAGCCGTTTTCTTACCGGAAGAGGCATGAAACTGTGCATTTTTTTAAATATCATAAATTAAAAATTATTATATTCACACTTGTATCTTGTTATAACTGGCCATCAAAATGAATAAATGTTTTTTTATATCTTAGAGAAAAAGCCATACAAAATACTAGTTTCTAAATGAAATGTTTTTATATTGTAAACAGCGTATGAACACAACCAACAATATGACTTGTACAACGTCATCAACCACCCTTGTTTAAGCTGGTTCACCAGCTTGATTTATGGAAATTTCAGAAGCTCTCGTTCAAAAAGCATTTTTAAGCGAACTACAAACGTCGCTTAGAAAAAAAAACAAAGCATCCAAATCGTTATTTTCATAACTTAATGTTCCAATAATGTATAAATAGTTAGGAATCAAGAACAAATTGTTTGTGTGAAAGTTTTGACTGCCAAAAGTAACAACAAAACAACATAATAAGCTCTTGCAGACAATTTGGTTTGGCGAATGGATGCATTCATGGTAACCTTTCCTTGCTGTCAGAAACCACCCTTCGATCCATCGATGCCCTACAACTTCTTGGTGTTCCAAAGGGATGGTACCCTGTACTGTACTATAGTACACATCAAGGGGTGGGGGAATTGGGGGACTACGCGGGTTGCCGGGCTCACAGGAGCACACCATGCCCCTGATACTGTACAATAAATAAATAATAATTAATATTTGAGGTAAAGTATGGGCCATATTTTTACTTTTTCTTCTCGAATATTTACATAAATTCAAATATCATCATTTTGTATACGTCCATTAGGCTTACAGCCAGTACAGTAAAAACGTGTCCATTTGAATTTAATTGGCGCAGATACAATCCGTGTATAAATTCCATATAATCTTTAATTTTGAGAATCTTTGATATCCAGGCAGGTACAAAATTAGACACATACAACATTTCAAGGAAATAAGACATTTTACTAAGACGTAGAGGCGTAGAAACGGAGTTTACTAAGACGTAGATGCGTGGAAACGGAGTTTCAGGGGGTCCTGAATCCCCTAGAATTTGATGGACCGCCTTCCTCTAGGGAAAGGTAAAGTAACATTTTCTAGTGGACCAACACCCCTCCTAGAAAAATTTGCTTTTAATACAGTATCGTATTATACAAAATGGGAAATACGATGAGATTTGTTGTTACTGACAAAGACAGAAAAAGATCTACAGCTTCCTAAAAAAAAATCCTACCCTTTAAAGGGAACTGTACTGCATCTGTATTGTATTTTGTAGTATTTTTTAGGTTGTAATATACTATTTTCTGCTAATATTAATTATTAATAAATTTACAATCTTAAATCAATCAAGGCTTTAAAAAAATGCAATGATTAAATTACTATTTTCCGTATACATTTTAGACGAAATATAACCTTTAATACCAAACTATGCAATGAAACTATATAAACGGGTGTCAAATTTAAATGTTTTAAATTTTGTGTATATTATTTAAAAATCCTATTAAAAATAATCAACCAAAATAACAGACATGGTACTAGCACCTGCGACCACATTAAATCCCAGAAATATGGAGGCCTCATTTTTGCCTAATCGGAATTTAAGTCCAAGTCAAACAAATGGAGATATGTGTAATGATAAGTTTTCTCTCTTGAAAAATTTCTTCTAACTTTTATCGAAATTTTTTCCGTTTATTTAAATAGAACGAATACATTATATCTTTCCGTAGTTTTAAAGTTTCTTCTTAGTTAAACATTTTCCAAGGTTTTTAATACCAAAGAAACAATAAATCAAAAACAGCGATAAGAGTTCACTTCTTTCACTCAAATATCAAATATTGCGCTTGGGGGTTGATTGTGTCCCTAACGTCGAGTCTGCTGTTTAAGATAGTCCCTCATTGCTATGACCAAAGACTTTACCATTACAGCCCCTCCCCTTGAGATTTAATGTTGTGACATTTTAACCAGAACATTTTATGGATACATACTTGAAAAGATTACCATTAAACATTTATTGATTTTTTAAAGATTTATACACATGAAAAATGTTTATCTCTAAAAAATAGGTTGTTGAAGTTCGATTCCTCATTTTGTAGCTAGTTATATTTGACAAGTCTTACTCTCTGATCAGAAAATACAATTTGGTTGTTATTCTTATAAAATAAACAAACGTTAATATCACACTTTTTTATATTGGTTTTAGAAATATTCATCTAATTGTGGTAATATGAGGGAATATAGTTTTTATGACTTGTGTTGTTAGGATACTTTCTTAATAAGCCTATTACTAGCAGAGACCTCACCAAATCTACAACAAAGAGGATCCACAACATTGTTATCTTTAATGACGTGACGACCACATATACCTTTTATCGCGTTTGAGATAGAGGCACTGCCTAAGCAAAAACCGTAGATTAGTTGAAAGTGAATTGCTTTTGTAAAAATACATATTTTTTAAACTACAGTTTTGACTATATATAATCATAGTTTTTAAACGTAGAGCCTTACTAAAAATATATTATTTAGAGGTATTTTCATATCTACGGTGATTGTAAATCAAGCTCTCCAACAGAATACGGCAAAGAATTATTTTTTATAAAATATCTTTTTGATATTCTAATCTTGGAATTGTTGGTCTTTTGAATTTTACAAGCTACTATATTAGACATTGAGAAGGAATACAAAAATATTTTATTAGTCAAATTTTCAAAGAGTGGGTGAAGGTGAGGGCTTCAAACCCTAAAAACCATTCCCCTAGGTACAGTCCTGTTAAAACGGACCCTCAAGATGAGGATGAAGGGAACGCGAGGAAGGATCGGTTTTTCTTGCAGTTTTTATATCAAACTTTTTTTTTTGTAAAAATAAATCAAATATTGCCTTAGAACAAACATAGAGCTTAATTTTCTTCACATGGTAACTTCAATATTTCTTGAATATATGTCAAGGGTGTCCTGGAATTTAATGACAATTTTTCCTCTTCATTTAAAATGTTTCTCGTCTAATGACACTATGCACATGTTGAATATTCAACAAACTGTTGATATCACCATGTGAAGAAAATTAAACTCTATATTTGTAATGAAGCAATATTTTATTTATTTTGGTCAAAAAATGTTTTGCTATAAAACTGAAAAATGCTGACCTTTTCTCATGTCCCCTGCATTCCCACCTTAACCTATTTACACAAAGTTGCGGCTATACAACATCTTAATATTTTTATTATTATTAGCACCGCGTCTTACTACCCGTTCGGGCTATACGCAAACATCTTAATAACAAATAAATAAAATACAGTTATAAATATTACATTTCAGCCGTAATGATTAACGTGAGATCTTCTACCTATAAACAGGTCTCACCTTAGTGCACACAAATGACTGGAAGCTGTTTATATCAGTGACGCGAGCTAGGAGAGGTTAACTGCAAAGGTGCTGAGTTCAGAATCCTGTGACAGCACAGCTAATAATACACAGAGTCTCCTTACACCAGAGTTAAGGGGGTGAAGACTGTCTTGGGTCTATTGCCTACACCTAAGATGTCACCTCAGTGGCTCTTGACTAGCTGGGATATGACACTAGGGTCGTTGTTAAGCCTTCATTATATATTTATGAACACCCCTTTCCTCTAGGAAGGCTTAGACTAAACGCATTCTACTATATGTAAAGTATTAATGGTTTGATGTAAATTGTAGTTTTAAAACTAGTTTTGGCCTTATAGAAAAACAGGTTCTTTTCTCAACACCAAGGTATTTTGACATTTAAATCTTACTCTTAGCGATTGAATGATCTTGAACAACATTTCCCCCTGCCTTTTGTGGCTATTGTCAACACTGGCTAACAGAGGTAATTTGTTTTATTACAATCATAAAAGACAGATATTAGAAACTGTCTGACTATGGTACTATGATGTGTGATTAATTCAGCTATAAAATGTTTTTGATCCAATGATAACCTATTGGATGATCCTCCAACTATTATTCAAATTATGTCACTTAACTTCACTAACATGCCTTTAAGCAATACACAGCTATCTTAGTCTATTTCCCCCTACACTATGGGGCACTGCTGTGAAGTAAAAACAGTTGAATAGAGGGAACAGGGCATAAAAAGAATCAAGCGCTCTTCTTGTGACCAGATGACTTTATATTTTCTTGTCACGAGAGTAAGGGGGAATGTCGATTCCGATTACACAAAGAGCCAATTAACTCGAACAATGGGGGCTTAATTGGGTAGGGGGGGTGGGGGGAGTATGTTGGTTGTAAGCGTGGGATGACGCACTGGGGGTGGGGGAGGTGGGGTGATGATACGAGTGCAGAGGGGTCCGGAATGATGCACTGGGGTGGGTGGAAGGGGGGATTTGATGACTAATGTTGTGGATGAC
>CABFVX010003040.1:0-67399 GCA_902151425.1 Timema shepardi
AATACTTAATGTCATTACCTTGGGTTCTATTTTAACCGGAGGTAAGTCCGATGACGATTCCATTTTAGAGTGTGGTCTTCTTAAATATTTAGCTTAGCCTTTGCAGTTTTGAATTTCCAGATTATTCTAAAAACCACGGAAATATATATATAGTAAAAATTAATATCGACTTGTATATGATCCAAAATATTGTTATATTTTTTTTTTATTAAAATTAAGTTTTGAGACAAAAATTTAAAATTAAATAATGAAAAAAAATCTGATCATTATATTAAGATATTATGCAAATAAATTTTATTTGTTCAACTTAACAAGATTTGCAAAACCACTAGGTTATGCAATGATATCTGACAGCATTTTCGCCTATGGCGTAGTATTAACTAACAGATAAACGATTTTATTTTTAACTTTGGTCGAAAGTCAATCATTTTAAAATATCGTGAAATATTTATTATTTTATTATTTTATTCACTTTAATATTTCAAAATAATATAAATTTATATTAATAACATTTATTGTATGTAAAAAAATTACAACAATATTCTCTTCTCTAAGTAAATACGATGCCGATGTGTGCACTATATTACACAAAATCATTAACGTTCCACAACGAAAAATAAGTACTTTTAATTATGTTTAAAATATTGTTTTGAGCTGGATGATAAGAAGTTATTTAAAAAAATTAAATATGAGAAAACTTTAGGTTTACGTTATTTTAAATTTAATATATAACAGGTAATTAAAGATCTTTACATTTATAATAAAACTGTGATCTTTTACAAGTGTTGGCAGCCCAAAACCTAAACATATGATTTTCGAACTGTCATCCAGGTAAAAACCTATGGTGAACAGACTTTAGTCCACAGGGCATTTGTAAAATAATAAAATATTGAATTGTATACATCGTGTATTGAAGTCATATCAGTTTTAATATAGTGCACAGAATAATTGGTAGGAATATCTTATCATCTTCAATTTTCTACTTAAAATATTTATATTTCAAAAGTGATGAAATAAGATTTTGTCAAATTTGTTAGGGTGTAATATCTTTGAAAAATTTTCAAATTGTATAAATCTTATGTCATTTGATCCTCTGTATTATTGTATATGTAATAAAAGGAATAAAATATTGAAAGAGTTTACAATGATAAAAATAGCCTAATTTTGGAAGGATGGTGCACATTATAAGCATGCATTTTATATTTTTATGTAGGCCTAAGTGATTTTTAAATGAACAATGATGTATTTATTAGAATACAAGGATTTTGTTTATGTAAAGAAAATATTTACAGACACTGTTCTTTCTACAGCAATATTTTTTTCTATAATATCTTCTTTTAGTACATTCATAAAAATAAATTTTAAGAACAGAACAGATTTATATTCAAGTTATGTTGGTAAATCTTACATATTCTTTTAAAACTATAATTCTTGTTGTTCAATTTTGAATATCTTAAGATATTTTTTTTGTCCCATTATACTTAATTACTCACCATTAGGGATCTTGGCACCAAATTTTTAGCTACGATCCAAAATGTTTAGGATAGAAACTAGTTGCACGGAAGATATAAAGATAACAACGAAACAGTCAAAACAACATAATCCCGTGGGCACTTAATTAAAAGTGGATGTACATAAAAAGCTTCCAGTGGATGGGCTAATAAATTTAAGTCCTAGCTAAACTTTCTAAAATAAATATACCTACACATAAAGTTATTATTATTATTATTATTACTAAGAGTTTTATGGAGCAGAGAAAGCAAAACTTGAAGATACAAACATTTTAAGAGACAAACAATTTTAAACAATAATTGTAAACAAGCGCTTCTACAGCAAAGTGCTAAAATACTAAAATTAACGAATGTCAAAAACTCTACATTATATACATCATGAACACTTTGTAGCCAATAGTTGAAAACGAAAGGTTACCATATGAAAAAATAAATAAAAAGGAAAAGATGGTGTTTTAGTAGAACAAAAAAAAAGGTAAAATGTAAGAATAAAACATACATTAGAATCTTTTTTAGTTTAATTTTGCTGATATAACACATATGAGAATTTGGTCTAGAGAGTGTATACTAAATTTATGTTTAGGTGGGTACTCCCATTTAGTTGCACATTTTGAATTATTCAACCATGAAAAACACTATTTCTTATCCCCCTTCACTCCTATACAGACATTATAAAAACTTATTATTTTTCGAAATATAACTTGTGCTAATATAACACATATGACAAATTTATCTAGAGACTCTATACTAGATCTCTGTTGAGGTGGGTACTCCCAATTTGGGACAGATTCAATATGATAAAGTTCCAAAGCAGAATTATGGTTTTGGCATCCTCAAAACGCAAAGTTATCAAATTCGTGTTGGAGGTTCAAACGTCGCGGAGAACTCTCACACATGCTAAAATAAAACTTATGTGTGTAAGTTATTATAAAAAGTGTATCTTAATACAAAATATTTAAGGTTATCAACAAAAATCAAATACATTTTTTTTCCCAATTTGAGATTATAATTATTTCATAAAAATATATTCATTTAAGATATAAAATTTTCAAACAAAAAATTCATCATAGAAACGACAGATATATGTTTCTTTAAGGTTATATAACTATCCAATGGGTTTAGATTTTGAATTAAAGAGACTCAAATACGTTACTACAAGTCCACCATTACTGTTATACAGACAATAATCAATTATTATTATTACCGGTATTATTTAAAAAAAATTAAATTGTGCTGATTGATACGAAACATATGGCAAGTTGATCAAGCGTCTCTATAATAAATCCCTCTTTAGGTGGGTAATCCCAAATTGAGCCAGATTTTGAACTGATCGACACTGAAAACCACTATTTCCGACCAACCAAAACTCATATATAAGCTGATTTCACTTCTGCTCTATAACACATATAACAAGTTGATTTAGAGAGACTATACTAAATCTCTGTTTAGATGGGTACTCCCAATTAAGGCCAGATTTTGAATTAATAGACCCTGAAAGACGCTATTTCCAACCCACCAAAACCCCGAATGAGGCATATTCAAAAAATATTATTTTTTGAATTTTTATGTGTGCTGATATAACGCATATAACGAGTTAATCTAGATAAACTATACTAAATTCCTGTTTAAGTGAGTACTCACAATTTGGGCCTGATTTTGAATTAATCGACCTTAAAAAAACTGTATTTACAAACCACCAACACTCCTTTAGAAGCCTTTTCAATAAAAAATATTTTTTGAAATTTCACTGGTGTTATAACACATATGACATGTTGATCTAGAAACTATATAATAAATCCCTGTATTTGAGTACTCCAGATTAGGGCCATATTTTTTATTAATCGATCATGAAAACACTATTTCCCACCCACATAAACTCCTTTACAGGCATTTTCATTCGTGCTGATATAACACATATGACAATTTGATCTATAAACTCTATTCTAAATCCCTATTTAGGTTGATTATCCCAATTTGGGCCAGATTTTGAATTGAAAGACCCTTAAAAAGGCTATTTCCGACCCATCAAAACTCCTAAAAAGCTAATTTCAAAAATTATTACTATTCTTTAAACTTTCACCTGTGCTGATATAACACATATGACAATTTTATCTAGAGACTTTATACTCCCAACCAGGGCTAGATTTTAACTTTAAGGTAATTATATATTATAGCGTTCCAAAGCATAATAAGAGTTTCTGGTGCCGTTAAAACGTCAATTTATCAAATTCGTCGTGAACGTTCAAACGTTGTCGAGAACTGGGTCACATGATAAAATAAAACTTTTGTATATAAGTACCTTTAGGACAAAATTTAATATTAACTCGGTGAAAATTGTGCTAAGTTACTATAAAAAAATTATTTTAGACGTTATATTTAAGGGAACCAACACACATCAAATATATTTTTTCTAATTTGAGATTTGGACTTGTAATTATTTCGTAAAAATATATTAATTTGTTTTGAAATTTTCAAAAAAAATATATATATCATATGAAACAACAACTATGTATTTTTAGGTGCTATTATTACCCAATGAGATGAGCTATTTAGCTTCGAGATATCTAGGTGGGAGATGGTTGATCTAAGTTAGGTAGGGTAATTTTAAAACAGACTGCTATTTGACAAAAACATTAGGCTATAGCTCACGATGAGGTCAAGAAAGTATTCAACACCATTCACTTATCAGAGTATCATTTAGAGTTTGGCTTGTTTAGAAAGCATCCCCATTTCAGACTCTCGATGTCCAAGTTAAAGGATTAATAGTCTCAACATTTAAGGTGTCGGGTAGAGAATGATGTGTAATTATTTTGTACCTTTACAGAATCTTTTGAGGAATGGGTGGTAAGCAGAAAGGGCATATCGTTTAAGATAGAAGATCTAAGCTGTCAGGTATCAAGGAGCGGGAGGTAAGCGAGGTGGGTGGTAATAGGATAGGATAGGATTAAGAGAAGGTTACTTTGTCATGATTAAGGCAGCCAGACAAGCCCTGACAGGTTTAAAGAGAAAGGATCCCTATTTCAGACTCTCGATTTGCAAGTTAAAGGATAAATGGTCTCAACGCTTAAGGTGTCGGGTGGAGAATGATGCATAGTTATTTTATACCGTTTCAGAGTATTTTGAGGGATGGGTGGTAAGCAGAAAGAACCTACGTTTAAGGTACAAGATCAAAGCCGTCAGGTATCAAGGAGAGGGTGGTAAGAAGATGGATATATCATTTAAGGTACAAGATCTCAGCCGTCAGGTTTTAAGAAGTGGTTGGTCTGAATGGGTGGTAAGAGGATAGGATTGTAGCTGGATGGGATAAATATGGTCCCGATCGAATCAGACTACCTATTGTTCAGGATAGATAGAGGAATTCGTATGGCTTAAAGGAGGTAATAGTACAGGATGGGGACTGGAAGTTGTGCAGGGGGGGTAGGAGAGTGGTAGGAGGGGAGAGGAGCCATCGGTGGCCATGATAAGATAAGCGGATGAAGGCTGCAATCTGGGAGGATAGGCGCTAAGAGTACGGGATGGAGGCAGGAATCGGGAGTAGAAAGTAGGAGGCTGAACAAGGCTGCAAGGAGGGGGCAAAACGATGGATGTAAGGTACTATTGAGTAATTGAAAGGCCATGGACATAGGCGGACTCAACTCTTATACATACGTCCTATGGGGCAAACGCTGATGCACTTAAGCGCTTTTCTGTGTAATAGAAAGCCCTTTTTCTACACTCTCATGCGACAACCGAAACGGGTCTGGTGAATTGACTAGGAGAATTACGACCCGTGCGTAGTTAACGAACTTATGTGGAAATCGAGTAACAGAACGACCACACAAAAGTGAAAACAGGAATAATTAAGTACAAGTGGACCTCCCTGGAATCGAACCAGATCCTGTTCAGTCTAACACAGTTTGCGAACACGATGATTCACTCTGTGCTTGTTTATAACAATCACCTACACTGCACATCCTTTGGTAATAAACAGCCCAATGTTCTATACACCATCTACCTCTTTTAGCTTGATTAGCACAGCCTTTTACTGTACACTTTGTCTACTACCTTCATGTGCTGTACATAATCTCTTCTCTTAGATTGATTAATACATCCTTAAATAGTACAACTTTGTCTCTACCTCCCCCATCCCAATATGATGTACACAATCAACCTTCTTTAATTTGCTTAAGGGATTGTGTTGCGCATTTAGGCTTATTAACATACACGAGTGCTGTATAGAATCCTACTACTTTAGTTTGCCCAAGACATTGTGTTGCACACTTAGGCTCATGAACACCCCAATGTGATGTACACAATCTACATTTGTTAGTTTTTTAGGACAATCGTCTAAATAATTTAGTAATTTGAGTTAATTCATCGACTTTAAATATTTACATAATGGCCTTTCCGCCCTTGGGGGCCATAGCTACGCGGCTCTACTAACAATTTTCCAATTTGTTAAGGATTATAAAATAGGTTTTTATATCACAACCTGTAGGTTGTAAATTAAATTTAAAACAATGCGATTTGCACTATTTTTCATGAATAATTCCTTTGAGGATTAGTTTTCTGAAGTGTGTAAAACCCCTGAAAATAGCATCAACCACTAGAGTTTCATTAACTAAGTCAAAGTGTAGAGTCAATACATTAAAAAGAATCAAAACTTTACCTAGGAACTCTATGAGGCGAGGTTAAATTAGTTTGCCGTTTGTTCTATGTATAAGGAATTTATGAAATTACATATTTCAACAACAGTCATCAATATGTTTGCCAGTCAGAAGAGCAGTCGCATTCAACATTCATACAAATAATGTCATCACTTGGTAAGTTTAATTCAAAACCTATAGTCTCTTATTCTTTTTGTTTGAAAATTTGTATTAGTAATATTGTAATTCTAATGATTTTTAAAAATCAGGAAAGATTAAATGTATTGTATTTAATTTAATATGTTAACACGTCTAGAGAAAGAAAAAATCACTAGCTGTAAGCTTTGACCTGGCCCCACAAAAATATGAGATGATGCTCCACCACTGGTTTACATAACAGCGGCTTATAGTCCTGTACTATTGTGGAGCAGACAGAGTAAACATCAAACTCATCTAGTCGGGTTCATCTTTGACGAAAAGTTCGAGGCTTGAATTCCAACCTGGTTTAATGAGGGTGTTTTTTTTCTCCCTAAATGGTTTACCACTACTTTTCCACACAAATATTGCCACATTTCTTGTACATTCTACTCATCTTATGCCTAACCCACTTGTCTACTTAAATATGGATAGCACTAATAGGTAATAAGATTTGGCAAATAAAATAAAACAAAGGATTATATTAATAGGATGGAGAGTTTGTGTGTATCAATAAAGAGCATTGAACAATATCCTCCACAGCGAGAAAGGGCTGAAATTTTAAAATTAAGAAATTCCTTTTAGGAAATGAATTGAATTTTTTTTTTTCACTTTCTCTATTAGAAGCATAGAAATGTGTTGCTAGATATTTCAGCAAATACACTTTAAATTAGAAATTGACACTTTTGACACGGGACTTGAACCGGGGACATTTGAAAGTTACAGTTATAGCCTAATCTAATTATAATAGCTTGTGATGTTAATTGATCAATCATAATATGTAGATTACATTTTCCACACGTCACTCACAGACTTACCTCAAAATAATAGTGAAGAATAACCCTGGGTATGGGACGATTTCTTGATAGCTCAGTTGTTTGAGCATTGGTGTATTAAGCCAAAGGTTCAGGGTTCAATTGCCATGACCTGTTTTAATTTTCAATATACATAATATGATATTTAGAGGCGGCTATAACCGTATAAAAAAAATCCTGACTATTTACTTAATTAAAATATAATAGGTTAAACATGCGGACCCTACAAAATCATATAATTCGAAACATAGAACATATTTTTTTTAATGCAGTTAGTTTTTCTAATTGTTAGGTAGTTACAATCTAAAAATTAGGAGTGGGAAACCGTTACGGAAAACACATAGTCCTAGTCATGGTGCCTACAGTCAGCGGGAAAATATGGAGATCCTGGAAGAGTCAAGGAAATTGCAACTGAAAGGAAAAATTATAGAAGAGTCAGGGAATTTTTTGATTGATCTAAAATAAAAGTATATTTTCTTATCTAAAGACATCTTATTCATACAGTTTTTTTAACAAAGTAGGTTTGTTTAATTTTTTTTAAATTTTATTTCAAGTGAGTTTACAAATAAATGAAACCCACTTCAATGACCGCATAGTGCAAGGAGCTACACTCACAATATACTAGATGGACGAGTACAAAGAGACCAGGGTTCGATCTTGCTTGGGTATATTGATGGTGGTTTTTCCTAAATTCGATTACACTTACTTTGAGTTCAACCTTCCTAGATCCCATAACGTTAGTGTAGTTAGTGCATAAGCATATAGCCCAAAAGTGTAGTAAGATGCAATTCTAAGAAAGAAAAAAATCCCACAATCATCTCGTGCTTTTGGAGATTCTTCACTCATAGCTTGAGGAATATGGCTTAGTGAACGAAAGTATTGGTTTACAAAACCAAGGGTCCCTGGTTCAAACTGCGTGTGCAAATTATTGAATTGAAAATTTACCGTGAGAAAAAGACAAAAAATAAATTAACAGTAACTGTCTTCTTCAGACATTTTTATTTTCTAAGTTTATTATTTTAATATAAATTTTGTTTTATTATTTTTTGTATATACATATAAAAATTAATCAAAAATCTATTGAAAGGTTGACTAAATAATTATTAAATGAAAAAATTAATGGCATGAATTTTAATAATTACTTACAGGATACTATTTGAAGATATTCAAAATAATCTGAATAGTTAAAAATGGGCCACAGTCCTGCTAATCAGAATACGTTCGGTAAGAATTTTAACGACCCATCTGGTGCACAGTTTCCTTTAGCCTAGATTTTCTGTCACAATTTTGTGAATGAATGACCGTGAGACTTCTGGAAATTTTCCACACGTTCCACTAAATTTCAGTCCTCACACTTGGTCGGCCACTGTGCTCCTCATCTGAACATTGTTGCGGACTTCTTTAAACAGACGGACCCAATGTCATAACTTACTTTTACTCATGACATCAAGCCCCTAAACCTTATATAACCGACAGTAAATTTAGTGTAATCTCCAGCAGTGCCCTTATGTTTATAACCACCGCCAAGTTTTGTACGTAAGCCACCTTTAATAGAGAGTTTAGTACACTTTTCTCTAGAGCATCTATGCTGAACACCACCCACATGTTTGGTAATTAATCCTCCTTTCTAAGTGAATTCATGTGCTACACCTAATCCACCACTTTTAATTCATTTAGTGCACTTATGTTGATCACCACCGACATGTTTTGTACATAATTCCCGTTTGATAGCAAGTTTAGTAAACTTTTCTCTAGAGCAGTCAAGCCAACTACTACCCCCATATTGAGTACATAATCCTCCTTTCTGAACTTGTTTAGAGCAATCGTTAATGCTACACTTTATTTGATGATAAATACCCTCATGGTCTACACATAATCCATATTTATAATAGTGTTTAGAACAATGTTTTTAATCCATTTCCTTCCGTAGGATTTAAATCCTTCATCAATGAATTATACATCTTTCTCAAGTGGCTCACCACAATCTTCAATACCATATTTCCAATGGAAATAATAATACCCAACCTGCAACGTTCAATATAGTTTAAACATTTTCAAGAATTATTTAAAATAAAGTTTTATAAAGATACTAATTTCAAGCCCCAAACCTTAAGAATTATGGCACCGCGTCTTACTACCCGTTAGGGTTACACGTTCTTAAAACTTTAAAGAAGCTAAGATTCAAAATCGAGACATTTATATGATTGTCAAAATAGCGTTTATTGTGTAGGGATAGTTCTGTGATGTATTGTTTGTCTGGTAATAAAAAGAGTCGTAGTTAACTCTTCTCCAAACCTGTATGGATAATGGATGCAAAATATACAATTAACAAAGTAAATATATTAATACTATTGTAAATCCAATGCTAATTATTTAATTTAACAATAGAAATCTAATATTTATTTTAGACCGTTTTTTTTTGTTTGGATTCAACCTTGCTTTCTTAAATTGATGCTCGAGTGTATTCTGAATAGCTTGCTCAAGCTTTAAGTAAGAAAACTTATTATGGCACAGTCTTAATTTATTTTATTTACATTTTACACCCACACTCCCTGTCACTTTTTCCCTTAAAAGTATTTCTTTTTTCCAATAAGCAAGACAATAAACCTAATTTGAATCACTCATAATTGCATATATATATATACCATACCATATATATGGTATATATATATATATATACCATACCATATATATGGTATATATATGGTAAGCCACGAAAAAAGAGTAGATTATTTATAGAAGAAAATTAGGTATTTGGAAAAAAACCGTTATGATAATTTATGCTGAGAGCAATGTTATCTATATTATTACAAATTAAAAATATGTCTGAAGTCCAGAAAAAGGTAGCACTGCTTCTGGTTGCAAAATAATGAATACGCCATCGTTTAGTTAATAACATATGGTGAGCATACATTGATAATATTTAGTTTTACTTCCACGAAGTAGTTAGTCGCTACCATATGGATAAAAACAATGCTAATGCAATCTGGACTTGTTACAAAATTAAATATATTTACATTATTAATCACACTAAATCTCAATTGAAAACATTGTAATTTAATACAGATTATTGTCCTTAATGTTTGTTTGTTGCTCAAAACAAAGTTGTACGTCTCTAGAAATCTTTGAGTCAATGTTTGCAAATTATAACTAAATTCCCTCCTCAAATGTATTTGCTAATTCATATGACAAATCCTCTTCCATTTTCGCCATATTCAGCAAAGTGATTACCTATCCCTATGCATGGTAGCTCCTAGAATTTCAGACATTATGCTCTTTATGTGCAGTTCTTATTTGATGTGATTCATGCAGGAATCTCTGCAATTTGTAACCTTGTTACAACGTGAAATGGAAGAAATAATAACACTACTCAGGCCAGCCCAACTCGACTCGTTCTGACTCCTCTACTATACACCAGAGACGCTCGTCGCCCCAATATCCACGCCCGACTGTACCGAGGTTCGTGCCTCATCGCTGGCAGTGTGGTTGGGCTCCCTTCACCTCTCCTCCCAAGTGGACAAGAAACAAGTGGTCATCAGTCTGCGCGCCGCTCAGGCGCATTGCGGATAAAACTTATATGGACTATTCTTCTACGTACAAACTACGCCCATTGGTTCTCGAGATCATTCTCGAATACTCTCCCCTCCCCTCCCCCCCTGTGTTTGTTCCTTCTCCTGGGAACACATGATTATCACAGAATATATATAATGGCCTGAGCCCAGAGGAGAGACACACATTACCCTCTGGGCTTTCGAAGGTAAATAGCCTCACTTTTGTAGGCTCGACGCTTGCTCAAGCTCAAAATTAAAAACATTGTTTTGACAGTCTGAATTTAAATCATTTATTTTATTTCCATATTACACCTCCCTCGCTGTAACTTTTTTTCCTCAAAATTATTTCTTTTTTCCACTAAACAAGACAATATACCTATTTAGGTTATACTTTTATAATTAAGGAATATGTGTACCTTTAGCCTGTATGCAAGAGTGACATAAATCGGGGATCGATGCTTGATCAACCTTTATTCCATCTACAATCTTACATAAGTGAACTAAACCAGTTTTGCCAACGTGACCAAGCCTCTTGTGCCACAAATCAGATGATGCTACAATGTAACTAGCAACACCAGCACATACTTTTTCACGAGGCGAAAGATAGATTTTATACACTTTACTAGATCGAGTGGCAACAGCTACAAAAATATTGCCTTTCAGAATGGTTGCGTTCCCCCTTTCAAACACAACTTTAAGCCAATTAGCGTCCATTTTACTAACTATGAGTAAATTAAATTGTAATCCTGAGACAATAAGTACGTTGGAAAGCTTGATAAAGTTTTTATTACCTTTGTGAGTCACAGACGCGTGTATATCTCCGATATCTTCAGCAGACAATATCGACCCTGATTTGGCAATTTTTATTTTGATAAGAGTCACTTATTTGACACCAAACTAATATTTTTTATCATTGATCATATGTTCAGTGGCGCCAGAGTCAAGCAACCACACAGGTCCATCACAACAAGCCACTGATGTCAACACAGTCAAAATAAATTCACCATCACTAGCTTCAGCTACGGTTGCTTTTCGTATTGAATTCTTCTGCTGCTTCTTGCATTTCAATTTTGGACAGTTCGAATGAAAATGACCAGCTTTATGACAGAAAAAACACTTAATACCAGTAATTTGCATTGAAATACTTTGTTTACAATTAAGGCAATATTCCGGTTGCGAGTATTTCAATTTTCTAGCCTTCAAATCAGTAACGCTAGCGAATGATTTGCTGCATCCCTAAATACCTTCTGCTTAGCGTTTGCTCTACTCCTCAAGTAGGCGCGTTTTTACGAATGCCAGGTTGAGATTATCAATATATAGTGACTCAATAGCAGTGAAAATTACTTGATATTCAGATGGCATAATCAAGAGAAGATGGCAGACAACATTTAATTCTTCGAGGACAGCTCCCAACGATTTCAATTCCAGAATAATATAAATAAGTATAATTAAATGCGATTAAAGAGTCTCTAAATAGAGATCAAATTTGATCATCGATAAGGTTTTGCGGCGGAAAAGCTGATTAGCAATACCTTTGCGAGCATGTGTTACGAAGCACATGCAATATATCATAAGCGGTGATTTTATTATTCACACAATCTAAGTGAAAGTCCGAGATTCGTTGTATAATCTAAGACTAACACTTGCGAACGGCTTTCCGAAGCTTGTCCATCTCTTTTTCTTTTCCGCCTTAATTTCAGCATTATCACTAGACGCAACATGACTTAAATCTTACGCAAGTTAATAGGCATAGAGAGAGAATAATTTTTTTAAAAACGAGCCACACATTTAACGGTGGTACCAACCTAGCCAAGAATATTTTTGCATATAATCGCATATTTTAACCATTATTGCTGACATCGATAAGACTTTCTTTCAGATTAGTGTGTGTCAGAAAGATAGATATCTCTTAGGATTATTTTGGTGGGATCCTGAAAAGAAAACTAAGTGAAAATGTTTTGACATAAAAGAGTGTTTTTGGATTTAAAAAATTTAGTCCTTTTTTGTTGGCGCGGTGATTGACTATTATGTACAAGCCATGAAAGTTTCAAAGTACAGTTCATCATTGATTAATCGGTTACTGATTAGTTTGTATGTGGATAATGTCGTTGCTAGCCTGGATAGTAAAAGGGAGCTAAAAGAGTTGATAAGTGAGGATTGTGATGTAATGAAAGATGGAAATTTTATCTTAGAGGTTGGCAATACACAGGGGACAGTGCTCATTCTTCAGAGTCACCAGTGTTGGGATTGTTAGTGCAACAAAACAGTGATAAACTTGGTCTAAATTTATACTGGTTAAAGCATATCAACTTTAAGGTGGTCATTAAGCGATCCACAGTAGTCTCATGGCTTCTTTGGTCTTGAGTGATAGCTGACAGATTTAAAAAGTTATCAGACAAAACTATGTATCTCTACACCGAACCATATGAACTGAAAAAACATGGGTTTAGCAGCTGTAATTTATGACAGTCAAAATTTAGGTATATACCTAAATGTTTTACTGTCAGAAGTCAGGTGTGAACTGTCAGTCAGCACCAAAGAAGCCATCGGGCAACTTTATTTTGTCCTTGGCACATAAAGTGTTTGATCCAATTGGAGTAGTTTGTCCAGTCTTACTGTGATCTAAGATATTGTTGCACAGAACTAGGAAAACTGCAATTTCTTGGGACACAGAAGTTGATGCTGCCTGCAAAGATGCATTTATGTATTGATATGAAAGCTTATCTTCGTTGAAGGATGTGAAATTGACTCAATGGTTTCAATGTTCTTCAAACAGTAAGGAACGCATTAGGTGACGTCAGCTTACTAACTTATGCCACCACTGTTTTTATACGAATAGTAACTAATAAAGTGGTTGAGGTACACCTCTTAACATCAAGGTCAAGAGTAGCACCTTTGGGAAGTATTTCGACTCGACGACTAGAATTACTTGTAACATCAACGAGGGGGAGGTTAAATACTTCGGTTATAGATGTACTTTGTTGGGGTGATGTCAATATATATATATATATATATATATATATA
Organism: Timema shepardi; assembly: GCA_902151425.1. Classification (NCBI taxonomy): domain Eukaryota; kingdom Metazoa; phylum Arthropoda; class Insecta; order Phasmatodea; family Timematidae; genus Timema; species Timema shepardi. The sequence continues at coordinate 13,722 of CABFVX010003040.1, forward strand.
TACACACTGGCGGATTCAAGATCGGTATTCGCTTGGTTTCAACGAGAGGCACCTTAGAACATCTTTGTTAACAACGGTGTTCAAGAAATAAAAAGATTGACCAAGATGGCATCCTGGAGATACGTGCCAGGTGGAGCTAATCAAACAAATCTTCCATCAAGAGGATGTACTGTGACCGAATCACAACATGGAAGGGAAATGATTGCATTGACTCAACAACTCTGCCTCCATTTGGCTGGTCTACGAGTCTCCACTCAAACACATCACCTCACCACCCAGATTGTTTTCAATTGAGACGAGTAACCGTCACCGAAGTTACGCCTCTAGGCTGCCCCACCCCGAGAGTGAATAAGAGACGATCGACATGCGCGGGCCCATACGCGCCAGCGAGTGCTGTGAAGTTAACGGCCGCTCGAGTAGCGCGAGATTTGAAATCTCGCCCAGTACATGTGAGTGTTCCAGAACAGTGCACTGCCCTTTCCCCTTTTTCTTGCCTTGCATCCCGCGCTGTGAGAACACGTGACTCTACCTTGGTGTATATAATGGCAGGACTCTATTGCCATGACACACATCTATCCGCATTCTCTAGGTGAGACACTTTGTGTCAATTTAGATTTAGTTTACTTGTATCAAAATTCTGTTTGGTTATCAACGAATTATAAATTACGTTTTGGACGATATTTACTTATGATTTAGCTTAATTTTATTATATTTTAGAACTGCAATTTTGTAGAGGTCATGACGGCGCAGTTTGGACTTAGAGATATTACTATTCTTGCAAACGTATCTCGTGCGCTTCACGGATCTTTTAGCGACTGTTAACACCACCACGTTTGGTGTGCGGGATGTTTAGTAATATTGTACCTTTTGGGTATTTGGGTAAAATCCCGTGAGACGGTCTTGTTACTGTCATTATTGGGGGATTGAATTTCCATAGATCTGAACTTTGTTGGTTATGCCTGGGGTCGCTAACCCGGGCTCATAGCGTGTTAGTATAGTTTATTGCTAGGATATTCTACTTTAAATCGATCCATCTGTGTAATGGATCTTGGTTCAACTTGTTGGGCTTTAGAATGGGTGTGATAGTAACCCGCTTTAGGAACTCTTTCTTATTCATAAGTGATGGGGGAGTCGCCGATGGCGAACAGTCAAGGTCTAGTGTTTATTGTTAGTATGCGGGTTATGGTTCCTATGCTCTATTACGGGCTTGTATGAAGGTCAATTTAAATGTTTGTTAATGCTGTGGGTCCCCTCGACGGCCATCTTATTACTAAGGGTCGTGCCCCATTATTTGTTTGTATATTGTTTACTATGGCCTTGTTTTGCCGGCACCTATCTCTGGGAATGTCCCACTCTTTTCTCTTGGAGTATTGTTATTGTTGAAAAATAAATAAACTCTCTTGTGACCAACCTGACTAGGGATTGAATTTCCATAGATCTGAACTTTGTTGGTTATGCCTGGGGTCGCTAACCCGGGCTCATAGCGTGTTAGTATAGTTTATTGTTAGGATATTCTACTTTAAATCGATCCATCTGTGTAATGGATCTTGGTTCAACTTGTTGGGCTTTAGAATGGGTGTGATAGTAACACTCTTTAGGAACTCTTTCTTATTCATAAGTGATGGGGGAGTCGCCGATGGCGAACAGTCTAGGTATAGTGTTTATTGTTAGCATGCGGGTTATGGTTCTTATGCTCTATGATGGGCTTGTATGAAGGTCAATTTAAATGTTTGTTAATGATGTGGGTCCCCTCGACGGCCATCTTATTACTTAGGGTCGTGCCCCATTATTTGTTTGTATATTGTTTACTATGGCCTTGTTTTGCCGGCACCTATCTCTGGGCATGTCCCACTCTTTTCTCTTGGAGTATTGTTATTGTTGAAAAATAAATAAACTCTCTTGTGACCAACTTGACTTTTATTTGTGATATATATAAAGGGGGGCACAGTTACAGTACAAGAGGAGAGATAACAGCAGAAATATGGTGGGAGGGACCTGAATGGATGAAGGAACCCTTTGACCTATGGCCTTGTGGGAGTGTTAGTTATATAGAAGACTGTATTTCTAATGCAGAAAAGATCACAAAGCTCGTAAAAGAAGAATATTTCATGGATCAATGATGTTAGAGGCTTAGTACGTTGAAGACATACAAAGATGAAGACGGTCCTTAAGGCTGAAGACTAAGATACGTTTTCGACAAGATAAAGATGATTTTAGTGTGCCCATGGTATTTCCATCGAATAACTCCGTTGTAAAAATACTTAATTTTACAGAGCACAAGAAAAATTATCATACTGGAACACACATGTTGTTAAGCAGACTAAGAGAAAGGTATTGGATACAGAATGCAATAAAAATTGTCAGATCAGTCCTTTCTACATGTGTAATACGTCAAAGGCATGCTGGGAAGAGTGTGAACATGGAAACTGCTCTTGTTCTGACCAACAGAGTAGGAGAAGCAGCAGTTTTTTTTTAAATAACAGGAGTTGATCTGGCTGGACCCATGTACCTAAAAGGTGAAGTTAAAGCATGGCTCTGTGTTTTCAAATGTGCTGTTTATAGAGCTGTCCATTTAGAGTTAATTAAGTCTATTTCCACATCAGCCTTCCTCCAAGCTTTGAGACGTCTTGTAGCTGGTCGTGATAAACCCTCCATAGTGTACTCTGATAATGAGACTAATTTCATTGGAGCTGCAAATGCCCTTAGAGAGGTTGATTGGGAATGCATTTTAAGTTACAGTACGGCAAGGAAAATTGAGTGGAAATTTAACAATACAACTGCCGCTTGGTAGGAAAGAGTTATACACATGGTTAAAACACTGTTGAGGAAAGTTTTGGGGAGAGCTGTCTTGAAATACGAACAAATGTGTACCATTTTGTGTGATGCCGAAGCGGTCATAAATTACCGACCTATCACTTACATGTCTGAAAACGCTGATGATCTGGTAGTATTAACTCCTTCAATTTTTCTACTGGAAGTTCACATGGTGGGAGTACCTGACATAAACACCTTAGACAAAGTTTATCTCGTTAAAAAGCACAGATATAGCAGGAGTGGCAGAAAATGATAAGAAGAAGATCAGAATATTTGGATCAACTTGTACAGCGAGTGGAATCCAGAAGAAATTATCAACCTATTTCTGTTGGAGACTTCGTGCTGATTGAAAATAACAACAGTGAGCGGCTAGATAAGACATTAGGGCATGTCTTAGAAATTATTACTGGTCCAGATGGTGTAGTCAGAATTGTACAACTGAAGACGGTTAATACGGAGCTGTTGAAGACCAATTCAACGACTCTATCCATTGGAAGTGTCTCCTCCAGAAGCCCTTCACCTGATGCTTCACCAACCAATGATTATGGTGGGAGAATCTGTTTCTATTGTTGCAGAAAGGGAAGAACTTGCTACTCGGTATGAAAGTACAGTGAGAGCACCGAAAAAGTTGGACCTTCGAAACAATGTGACAGTTTTGTGAGTTACCTTCTGCGACTCAGGTGGGAGGATGTTAAGAAGTGAATCCATCCTAATAGTTTTATCTGTGATAATGATTGATAAGTTGCCGAGTATGCTTTATGGTGTTGCTGGTTATGAAATCAGAGATATAGTATTTGTGATCACGTCGGTTTAACAGAATACAAGACAAAAGTTTTTAAATTATATTCTCTAGAGACAATGGTAGTGTAATAGGAAGCAAATAATAGTGGAACCTTCGAATACCGGTAGTATATGTATTAGTGTTCTTAACAGATGATGCACGGGGTTAAGTTTCTTGTGATTTGTCGGCGGAAATCGCGCAATGTATTATGAGATATTTAATAAAATCAGTATGTGTATTTTTAAACTTTGAATTATTTTTACCTGGCATTTAAGTAGTCTTTAATCAAAGAGTACAATCAAATATAAAACAGCACGCTGGACCGAAATAATTGTTTTTGCGATATATTAGCATTGAGCACTCTAGTCCATTGCTGCACTTACAAAAATACGCCATTTATCTCTATCTTTAGATGGTTCATTCCATTTCATCTAGTTACGTATTAATCTCTTTCAAGCGTAAACTAATAATATCCTCCCCTATGTGTCTGGGTTTTCCCAATATTCTCTAATAACTTTGACAAAAAGTTATATAATAAAATCAGTATGTGTATTTTTAAACTTTGAATTATTTTTACCTGGCATTTAAGTAGTCTTTAATCAAAGAGTACAATCAAATGAAAACAGCACGCTGGACCGAAATAATTGAACTGGGATATATTAGCATTGAGCATAGTCCATTGCTGCACTTACAAAAATACGCCATTTATCTCTATCTTTAGATGGTTCAAACCATTTCATCTAGTTACGTATTCATCTCTTTCAAGCGTAAACTAATAATATCCTCCCCTATGTGTCTGGGTTTTCCCAATATTCTCTAATAACTTTGACAAAAAGTTATATTCTCAAATAAACACTCCATGTCTTGCCCAGCATTATCTGCAAGATTTGATTGTCCTTAAAATGTCTTGTGATGATGACAGGTTAAGTTACCTCCTCCTATACTAAGCATTATCATCCCTTTTGGACCTAATATCTTCCTATCTTCCTAATATACTTTTTTTTTTACAACCCTGAATTATTATTGGTAATGTAAGGTAAGATACCATGTTTAGCACACATAGAAAAGACCCAGTGAAACTATTGTTCAATTTTTTTTATAGCAATCGTTTACTGTAAAGCGACCCCAATGTTTCTTTGGTGCTTGCTGACAGCTCACAGCTTTGAAAAGTTACCAGATCAAATTATGTATCCCTACGCCAAACCATATGATCTGCAAAACATGTGTTTAGAAGCTGTCACTTCTGACAGTAAAAATTTAGGTATGACTGTTTTAATTATTATTGACCTTGATAAGTTGATGTTACGCCTAGTATTGGTTATTAATTTTTTCTACAGTATTAATTTTATTTTAAATTCATCATTTAATCCCATATTAGTTTATATTATTATTAAGAAATAACTTTTAATAATACTTATTTTATTAATAATTACTTGTTAATAGTATTATTAATAATATTGCTTATGACCTGGTGGTCTAGAGGTCAGGTGTCAAACTTCTGTGCTGGGGGTCAGGGGTTCAATCCTCGATTCCCGCACAGATGTATAAGATTGCCAAACCATTCCTTCCCCTCTGACAAGATGTGTATTAATCACAACTTGTGAATGTGGGGAATGCCAGGCCTCCACCATGGTTCGGATCCCACATTAAACTGTAGGTCTTCCATTGCATCTCACAATCACCCTACCATTATACATTAGCTTAAGTGAGTATTACCAAAACGGATAGTAAGATGCAGTGCTAATAATAATAGTAATAATATTAATGATAATAATAATATAAATGTGAAAATTCTGAATGCGTATTATTATAGAGAGAGAAAAACCCACTGTCATAAACATTTTTAACACTATTATGACAAATAAGTCATATTCATTATGAACTGACTTGTACCTTTCAAGAGTTTTCCAACGGTGTCGCAATAACTTCTTCTACATCATATTCTTCGTCGTCCTTTTCATCATCTTCAGCCAGGTTAATGATGATAGGTGGGTGGGTCTCACTTGCATCCATTTTTCTTATGTTCACCATTACAATCTGTTATATTATATTGTTTTAATATGTAGGCCTATTAGTGATAAATTTAAATAATTTAACAAACAAAAATAATATTCTTGAAAATATGTTTAGGCCTATAAAATAAATGATAATGATAAATCAAAAGCTATCCTAATTAACAAAAATCTATTTTAAATTCACTTCTCTTAAACAGTTATAACTAAGTCTCGAAAAAAATTACAATAACTTATTACTTGAAGTCGTGGCCTGGTATTTTTTTAATCAGCACTCCACAGATTTGGTTTGTATACTATAAAAATCCTAAAACTCGAGGTTTAGCCTAGAAGGCAACACAACACAATCTTGGGCCTAAAGATATATTTTATAGTCTTGATACACAGACTTAAATTTGTAATAAAATTATAAACGGTAGCATAGCCATGCCTAAGTACTGAACTATAAAATATTTTGGTTTGATTCAACTTGTGGATACACGCACATGGTTTTATTAACTGTATTGTATATATTGATTCACCGTTATAATTGGAAAATGTACTTATTCAACAAGTGGTAGATATGCAATAAATTAAAGATGGTGGTCCACGTGTAAATCGCACTGATTATAAAGTGATTTGCTTTAGGAAGAAGAATGAGAAACATTCTATGTATCATGCAAAGTTCTTCACTCCGAACATACTTAAAGCACTTAACTTCTCTTCACTCTAAATATGCTCCTCTCTGTGCTATACCAAAAACCCCACTAGAGGAAATTTGGAGCAGTTTGCAAATTATATTTTTGAATTGTCCCTGGATGGTCATGGTAAACTCCGCTTTCCAGATCTTTTAAAAAACCTTTGATACATTACACTTTGGAGTATATCCCTCAAAGTGCTATAAAATTCATACTAATATGGTAAAAATGAAGCAAATAATATATACAATATAGGTATGTTGCTTTATGTACTTAAGAAATTCTTACTTTAAGGGCATTCTTAGAGCCATTAACTTATTATTATCTTACTTTGGGCATGTAACTTAGGTTGTAATTAAAAACCCCTCATAAGGAGCATATTTAGAAGGATTTATTTGTTTCTGGTTTAGGTATTTCCCTCCATGATTCCTGCAAAATCTTTCTTTCAGAGCAAGCTTAGAGCAATACACTCCTTTAAAGTTTCGGTATATTCCTTCATGATCCCTGCAAAATCCTCCTTTCAGAGAAGGCTTAGAAATATGGCCTTCTTTACATACTGGTAATGCACCTCCATGCCCTGCAAAATCCTTTTTTTCAAAGAACACTTTGAGCCATTCGTGTATTTACATTTTGTTTGTGTTCATCCATGGGCTATGTAATATCCGCATTTTTGATAATGTTTGGAGCAATTCCCATATTTACATTTGGGGTATTTCCCTCCGTGAATCCTGCAACATCCACCTTTCAAAGCACGCCTAGAGCCATTCACATCCTTTCATTTTGTATGTGTTCCCCCATGAACCCAGCAAAGTCCTCCTACCAGAGCTTTCTTAGAGCAATTGAATTCTTTACATCTTCGGTATATTCCTCCATGACCCCTGCAAAATCCTCCTTTCAGAGGATAATTAGAGCAATTCAGATATTTACACTTTGTTTTTGTTCCTCCATGTGCGATGCAAAATCCACCCTTCTGAGAATTCTTAGAGCAATTGACTTCTTTACATTTTGGGTATGTTCCTCCATGATCTCTGCAAATTCCTCCCTTCAGACAAAGCTTAGAGCAATTTCCTTCTTTACATTTCATTTTTGTTCCCCCATGACCCCTGCAAAATCCTCCTTTCAGAGGATGCTTAGAGCAATTCATATATTTACATTTTGTTTTTGTTCCTCCATGGGACATGCAAAATCCGCCCTTTTGAGAATTCTTAGAACAATTGACTTCTTTACATTTTTGGTATGTTCCTCCATGATCCCTGCAAAATTCTCCCTTCAGATGAGGCTTAGAGCAATTCACTTCTTTACATTTAGGATATATTCCTCCATGTTCCCTGCAAAATCCACCTTTCAGACAAAGCTTAGAGCAATTCACTACTTTACATTTTCGGTATGTTCCTCCATGACCCCTGCAAAGTCCACCTTTCAGAGCACGCTTAGAGCAATTCACTTCTTTACATTTTGAGTATGTCCCTCCGTGATTCCTGCAAAATCCTCCTCTAAGAGGAAATTTATGGCAATTCACTTCTTTACACTTTTGGTATGTGTCTACATGAACTCTGCAAAATCCATATTTCAAAGCATGCTTAGAGCAATTTCCTTCTTTACATTTTGGGGATGTCCCTCCATGATCCCTGCAAAATCCTTTTTTCAAAGCTCTCTTAGAGCAATTCACTTCTTTGCATTTTGGGTAAGTTCCTCCATGATATCTACAAAATCCACCCTTTAGAGGAGACTTAGAGCAACTCACTTCTTTACAATTTGGGTATTTCCCTCCATGAACCCTGCAAAATCCACCTTTCAAAGCATGCTTATAGCAATTCACTTCTTTACATTTTAGGTATGTTAATGAATGTATCCTGCAATTTTCTCTGTTTAGATCAGGACATAGACAAACTTCTTTATGTTTTACATTTGAAATGTGTCCTTTGTTTTTATCTGATATACCTTCTTTATAAAAGCATAACAAATTGTAGTCGTCCATTTGTTCCTGAAATAAAACAAAAAGTGTTAATGTATTTATTATAAAAAAATGATATTGGATATCTATTAAAATATAGAAGAAAGCATTGTTATAAAATTGAGCATATATGAAAGCCTAGGCTTGTGGGATAAATAATTATATTTTAGTGCATGACTTATAGGCAATATCTCAATTATAATCAAATTGAGTGAAAAATGAACCTTGGACTAGAGAATTGGTTTGCCAATATGAAAAAGGCCCCAAGTTTTATCTCCATGTTGGATATCGTGTTGCAAACTATAATATTTATAAATATACACTGACATACATTTAAAGCAATTATTAGTGAAATATAAGGTATTTTTAAATGTATATTATTTATTATTGAAAAATCATTATGGAATATTTGGTTTTATTATCATATCTTTGTTTGGTAACAAACTCAATGTTTTTACTAGTGTCAAATTAATATGATTGTTGTTTAAATTAAAGATATTTTTGAAAAATGTTCATTAATATTAACTTTAAAAAAAATTCAATTAGAAGAATGGGTTCATTTTCATTACTAACTCATTGCTAATAGTGAAATAGTGAATAACATTATACTGTGGAAAAAGATGTAAAACATTATGTTTTTTGATAGTGCTTATAATCCATTGTATAATATATTGTAAACTTTAAATGCATGAAATTGATTTATTTTTCACTTATTAAAAGTTATTCATGTTAGTTCATTATAATTAATGAGAATGACCAAAACGTATCTAGCCGATTAAAGTGTTAGGATATTGAAGGGATGGTAAATAACCTTGGATCATATTTGAAATGTTTTGTGTTAGCTTTACTTTGTTTGGTGTTAGTGTATTGCTCTTAGTGTGAATGAGTACAATTGTAGATACTATCAGAAATAAAGTGAATAATAATAATAATATTTAGCCCCGTCTTACTACCCGTTCGGGTTATACGCTAAAAGTGAAAATATTACATTTTTTATTTTGTTGTTTAGAATATTAATTACATTAATTTTACTTTTCAAAATGTGTGCGAGTGATCTCATATTTTGACAATTCCAAGGCATAATGTTAATTAGTTTTAATCTTAAATCTTTATTTGAATGTCTATTTCTGGAAAAGGCTCCAGTTTGTGTTTTCCAATGCAATCATTAAGTATTCACCACTAAATTACTAAATCTTCTTTTCTTAAAGACGATTTAGAACCGAACCGAACCTCTTAGCATTTCATATTTACAGTCTCACTCTCAGGTATTTCTCCAAATTTCCATTTTCTCTTATGTTAACTTTCATGTTATTTTTATATGTGATAGGTGGTTAAATCCTATCCTCTTTGTCAAATATAGTAAGATTACCTGGCTGAGATTTGGTGAAAAATGATGGGTGTGAACGGTATAGGATAACCCTGCTATATTTGTAAATAATATTGTTAAATCCATAATTTGTTCACCATCTAGTGTTTAGTCAACAGCACCAGAATATATTATTTTACAGTTGTGAATTTCCCAATTAAAACTTCAAATTTCAGTGGTTTACAAACCACTTAAAAAAGAAACAAGATTGATTTTGGGTCACCAATGGCTGACCATGTATTGAATTATAAACAGATGGTAGTGATGGCAATTATAACCAGATACTTTTTGATGGCCTGGTTTGTGAATGATATAATAAATTATCAGGACATTACATATGGATTTTATTCAATGTAATATTAGAAGAAGTTTAAACAGAACTAAACATTCCAGCACACAATTTAATTGCGAATGGACATTTTTTTAAATCAAACTCAAGTGTGTGGTATTGATAAAGTCTATCTGGAGAAAGTTATTGAACAATTTGAGATACAAATTAAAAATATTAGAAACAGTAGTAATATTATTTGAGTTGAAGTTGTAGGTCGTGTAGGTCAGGTAACAAAGACACCTTCAACTAGCTATGGTTCCATGCAGCCCATAGAATATTCACAATTGTACCAGTGGAAGCATTAAGTTCTAAAGAGTCGAAGGTAGTTGCGTTATATGATAGCTTGGGATCTTAAATGATCACTCATTTGTAGTTATTTGTCCGTATCTATCACAGACTTTGCCTCAAAATATGAGTGAAGAATGAACCTGAGCATAGGACGAATATAGTATTTGTATGATAATTTTAGCAAATATACAAATACTAAACTATTTTAAAAAATAGTCTGGAATTTTAAAAAAAAAGCTGTTATATAGCAACTTAATCAATTATCCATGCACACAACTCAAAATCGTAAAATCACTACCATGATAATTCATTTAATTGTTTTACCTTCAGCTGTTCTTTATTCACAGAGAAAGCAGATGTTGATGGCAACAATTCTTTTTTTACAAAATTAGATTCATAGCCTTTGATCTTGACCTTGCTAGTCACATCCATGTATTCTGAGAAGTCTAATTCATCCTGTAAATTTAGAATAAAGAAAAAGACTGTAAGATATAAAAACGGTCAGTAGTGTTTAGAAAGCTTGCTTTCTTTCATATTGTTGCTAAAAGCAAATGTGGTGATATAAGTAAATATCTAGAAAAAATGCCCTAATTACAGGAATTTTCTGTAAAATCAGCAATGTCTGTATACTTTAGTTAAGGATAAAAAAAAATCATATAAAATTCCCAAACCCAACATTTTGGTCATACCATATTATTTTAATCCCGCACCACCATTTTTTCTAGTAATCATAAATCATTAGAGGATAAAATAGATACTAAAAAATATGTCCAAAAAATTGGGGGTAGTTTGGCATTTATTAACTTTAGTTATGCTTGATTAGGTAATACAAAACAATTTATTCTACCTAAATTACTAATCTTATCAAGAAATTACAAATATGGAAATTAATAGGTACAGTGTACCTTACAGACTTTCTCTTTAATCTTAAAATAGATACATTTAGGACCTACCAAAAACTTAAAAATTTGTGTAATGAAACAATATGCACTGTTGCAGAGACAATATTACAAAAAAATGTATTCCTTAAAAAAATATGTATTTTGAATATAGATCTTTAACTATTGATTTGATAAAAATGTATTCTAAGTTAAAACATTTTTTATACAAACAGTAGTACAAGATTACAAAAATAATTATTTTATATCTCAAATAATTGTCACTATATTATTAAAATCTTGATATCTAATTACAAAAACTATTCGGGAGAACCTTATGAAAACCCTAGATATCAAATCTTAAGCCAACCAGTAAAACGGTTTCGACTTAGTTTGATATACAAATAGACAGAAAGCAATGTAAACCCCAATTTTTCATTTGGAGGGATAGTGAAACTTCAAAATTTATAAATCTCTAGGGTTCAATCTTTTTTTCACGATCATAGTATGCCCCTCCTTGAGAAGTCGGAAAAGTAAAAATGCCCACTTAATAGCTACAATTAAAAAGTTACTTAGGATCTATTTTTTTTTTACACTGTGGGGTTTCTTTCGTTTTTCTAATGGTTTCTAACAAAACTGCCTGAACATAAATTTAAAAAAATTAAATCTCTATTTTCTGTTTGATAAAGTGTTTAGTCTAAATTCGCAAGTGTCATTTTCATACAGATAAATCCACCTTGAGAACCGGTGATTAACCTAGACGATTTGATCTTAAATATTAGGTGTTTAATTTAAATGTTCATATTTGACTGTAAACAAAGTAAGAATTTTTTGTTTGTGTGATAATGTTAATAAATATACAAATACTGAGATTATTTTATAACACAGTATGTAATTTTTTTAAAGCTGTGAGAAGCCATACTAATCAACCAGACTTGCACCCACCCCAACAACATAATAATAGCTCCCAAGATTATGGGTTTACTAGTATTATTACCTTCAACTCTTCTTTAATCAGCGGGAAACCAGATGTTAGTGACAGCAATAATTCTTGTTTTATAATATTAGATTCATTGTCTTCTAACTTGACTTTGCTAGTCACATCCTTGCATTCAGCTAAGTCCAATACATCCTGTAAATTTAGAGTAATGAAAAGAGGAGTGAAATAAAAAAAATAGTAGTCTTAAAGCAAGCTCGCTTTCATAGTGTTGCAACAAACAAATATGGGACCAAAAAAATGTATATGTACAAATAGAAAAAATATGGAAACTTTTGTAAAATCAATCAAGTCTTGAAACTTTGCTACTCGATATAAAATTCAAAAAAATATGGCTTGTGACAACATTAAATATTGCATTCTTGCATTAAAACGTTAAAACTTTATAGGAAAAATATACCGTTCACAAAAATCACCAAATTTTAAATAGGGTCATTGCATGTTTCAATCTAACACTACCAAAATTACTATGTTTTAAGAAAGTCAGCCTTAAATATTCGGTTTACTCTGGTATAAGACATTAAAAAGTATTTTAGTATATGTTAAAATTTCCAAGATAAACCGTACTACAACTATCTAAAGATAGCCTCACACTAATTTCACAGTATAACAGTTATTGAACAACTTTGGTTATGCTATACCCATCTATCATTAAAGATGTGAGCAATTGAGCTGACATTCTCTTTAGGACCTGTAATTTTGGTTGAATAAAATATGAAATAATGGAAATTGTGTATAGGAGAAGGAGTTTTTTATTGAAAAACTTATCATGAAGATTTGCATGAGATATAAATTCGTTATATTTCTTAATAGATTTATAATCAATATTTACAATGTTTGCTTTGAAATAATAATTTATTTAATGTGGAGATTAGATTAAAAGAATTAGTTTCCTAACCACTCATTTCACAGTTCCTTAATGCCACAATTGCAATACATACCAAACTGTTTATTTAATATTGGATTATTTCACATTTAATGAACAATAAGTTGTGGGTTCTTACCACCCTCTTAAATATCAAACACATAACTCAATACTTAATGTCATTACCTTGGGTTCTACTATAACCGGAGGTAAGTCCGATGACGATTCCATTTTACAGTGTGGTCTTCTTAAATCTTTAGCTTAGCCTTTGCAGTTTTGAATTTCCAGAATATTCTAAAAACCACGGAAAAAAATATATATAGTAACAATTAATATTGACTTGTATTTGATACAAAATAGTCTAATATTTTTTCGTTTATTTTAATTAGAATTGAGACAAAAAAATTGAAATTAAATAATGAAAAAAAAAATTATGATCATTATATTAAGATTTTATGCAAATTCATTTTGATTTTTTCAACTCAACTAAGAGATTTGCAAAACTACTAAGTTATGCAATGTTATCTAACAATATTATCGCCAATGGCATAGTAGTAACTAACAGATAAACAATTTTTTTGAAAACTTTGGTCGAAAGTCATTCATTTTAAAATATCGTGAAATAATAATTATTTTCCTGGTAAGGTAGTATTATTTTATCATTTAAAAGTGTTAATATACACCTCTAATAATTCTTACTTTTAAATTCACTAGTTAACGTTCTCCAGTATAGTTTAACTAAAGCCAGCGGAGCTATTATCATAGTTGATGTTGCATTCAGCTTGGTTGGGAAAAAAAAAAATTATAATATAAATTGACTTATTTAACTTTAACATTTGTTATTACTTTATTTTTGAATTTACCTTAAGGTTGGATGAATTGCGGTAGGTATGTCCACGCAAATCTTACTTTGTTTTCATTTATAATCCAGCATTGTGTGAAATTTCTGAAAATAAAATCGTTAGTGGCTGTTTTCATTTGGTCATTTAGTCATCTTCAAAAAAATAAAAAAAATTGTTGTTAAAGAGAGTAAAGTGTGATTGATGCATAAAATTACTTCATATTAATCAGCTCTATAACATGAGTAAAGCTTTGGTTGTGAAAGTTTATAGATTTTATGAAATTTGCTCTTGCATCGTTTGGTTTTGGATTGATCACTATAAAAAGGCTTTTTAATAAAACGTATTTTAGTAGCAGTGAATTCAACATCTTTTTGAAGATGTATGTATGCATTTATATCTTTTGCTAATTTTGTGATTTAAAAAAAATCCTTAAAGGTCTCTAGATTTCATCCCTAAAGCATCACATAAAAGACATTCAAAAAATTCCCTATCATGTGTATTTGTCAAGCATCCTAAATATGCAAATAATTTAAGTCTTAAGTTTTAAAAACAGATTAATGGTTGCATTAATTACAAGATTAAAAACCTCACTAATTGTTTTAGCTTAGCAAGTTCCAGATATGTCTATGACTTTACATTAAGTTCCGGAGATGGGAGGCAGTGGTGGAAAGGCGGTTAAATAATATATTTTACATATAGTATCTAAACTTAATTTTATTACAATAGGCTACACATCTATTTTCATAATTTTACTATAGAACTATGACCACAACAAATCAAATAAGGTACTTTGTGTCATGATTTATAAAGCTTGATAATTTTGGATAGTTATACAATTAGAACATACTTAGATCACAAGATAAAAATCAAAACATAAATACTGACTAAAAAAATTCAGAGAGAAATATATTGATTACATCATAAAAATAACAAGTTGTCAAAGTTTATATTCATATTTTGATACTTTCCTAACCTAGCTATATCTAGCCTTTATTTGTTTAAAAAATCGTTTTATCATAGTTAAAATAGACTAGTCTACAGGGTATTTGTAAAATAATAAATCGTTAATGGTATACATCGTGTGTTGAAATATCAGTTTTATTATAGCGCACAGAATCATTGGTAGGAACATCTTATCATTGTCAATATTCCATTGACAATATGTATATTTCAAAAGTGGATGAAATAAGATTTTGTCAAATTTCTTGGGATGTAATAACTTTGAAAATTTTTCAAAATGTATCATTCTTATGTCATTTGATCCTCTGTATTATTGTATATATAATAACGGGAATAAAATATTGAAAGAGTTTACTAAGATAAAAAGAGCCTAAAAATTGGAAGGATGGGGCTCATTGTAAGCATGCATTTTATTTTTTTATATAGGCCAAATGATTTTTTAAATGAACAATGATGTATTTATTATAATACAAGGATTTTGTTTCTGTAAAAAAAAATATTTTTTTCCAGACACTGTTCTTACTACATTAATATTTTTTTTTCTCTTATGTCTTCTAGTGCATTCATAAAAATAAATTTATGAACAGAACCGATTTATATTCAAGTTAGGTTGGTAAACTTTACATATTCTTTTAAAACTATAATTATTGTTGTTCAATTTTGTGTATTTGAGACATTTGGTCCCATTATTTTAATTACTCGCTATTATGGATTTATTTTGGTGAACAATTTTATGCTACGAGCCAAAATGTATAGTATTGAAACTAGTTGCACGGAAGATATAAAGATAACAACGAAACAGTCAGACACACATAATCCCGTGGGCACTTAATAATTAAAAGTTGATATACATAAAGAGCTTTAAGTCGATGGGCTAATAAACTTAAGTCCTAGCCAAACTTTCTAAATTAAATATACCTACACTTAAAATTATTATTATCACTAAGAGTTTCATGGAGCAAAGAAAGCATAATTTGAAGATACAAACATTTTAAGAGACAATCTCTTTTAAACAATAATTGTAAACAAGCGCTTCTACTGCAAAGTGCAAATATACTAAAATTAACGAAAATCAAAAACTCAACATAATGTACATCGTGAACACTTGGTAGCCAACACTTGGAAACGAAAGGTTACCATATGAAACAAATAAATAAAAAGGAAAATGTGGTGTTTTGGTAGAAGAAAAAAAATAATCTAAAAATGGAAAATTAAAACAAGTATTTTTTTTGTTTTGTTTTTTAAATTGTTACACACAGAGCGCCTTGACCTTGACCAAGCCATTGGGATGGCACGGCGTCACACTTTCCAACACCTCACAAGTGATCTCGTCTGCATGCGCGCCACCAGTCTTTATTATTCACTTTACTAACTATGCAGTCCTCATAGTCGTTGTCTGGTGTTGGAATAAACTAGTATCTAGTCAGTATCCTATAGGAGATACCATTTGCACAGGATGCGTACCACTGGTGGAAGCGGGTCTAAAAGCCCCACCAATTAAAAAAATTGTGTTGGGTGATCACCCCTATCGCTCCACCCTGAACTGAGCCAACCTGCTGCTATAATCTCCGCCGAGAAGATGTTATAAATGGTCTCGCCGTCAAGGCAGAGTAAATTATTTAGACTGTTATAAACTCTCCTTCTGAGAATGCTTGTGTAGGTTACGTCAACTTTACCTTTTAAAAGTATGAGTTGAACTTTGATTTGTTGACTAGTGACTAGTAAGCTCTTTACCTGTCTATTTAATTGTGTTTATTTAATAACTTAAAGGTACATTTAGTTTAGGAATAGCTTGTATTTTAAGGGTACCACCTCACGTCACTGGTTCACAGCGCGTAGGGCCTATATATGTGTATCATAATGATGTTGGGGAACTCTACTTTATAATATGCACAAGTATGTGTATTATTTCAAGTTAATCACTGCTTGGCGTACTTGATAGCCATTTTAATTGTTCTATTGTTTAGCGACCTTCCTACCGTGACTTGATTTAATGGGAATTTGTCCACCCACTGTTTTATTGAGATTTGGCCTTTGTATAACCCTGTATTGGCTTTAATTCCCATTGTGTGATTAACTTTATAGAAACTTTCCTATTTATTGGAATAGTGCATCTCAATAGCCATTTATAATAATCGTTATTAACGATAAATGCCATCCATCTACATATGGACTTTCTAAATCGATTGGAGACCACCTTAATCTTTAAAGTGCATAGCAAGCGTCGAATACACAATTCTACTAATGGCCCATAATGGGTATTAATAATTAGTATTGATCTATTTAAGCCTGAATATTTTTATAGCAGTCTATTATTACTAATATCTTATTGCTTGTCTCGAAGATTTAATCATTTTGTATCGACTGTTACTAGTTTAATTAAGGGTACGCGTGAAACTTGTGCTATTTTTTGGTGCATTAGGATTTGGATGTAAGTTTACACTGTCAATTTAAACTTTTTTTAAATAAAATAATTTCAAGTAGACTTTCTCTTTATGTATCTCCTTAATTTCTTGCCCAATGAATATGTATTTAATTCTCTTCTTTTTTTATATACTAATTCCCTTTGTAATAATTAACCTAGCTTAAAACCTGGTACGTTATAAGGTTACATGACAAATCACTTAAGGAGAAATTTATAAACATAGTCAGGTGAAAAAAAAATAAAAGAGCTACTAAATAGATTCGAAGGTTTATATTTTGGCTTTTTGTTTCACTAATTTAAGTGCAGGAATTTCTTATAATGGGATAATCTACCAAGAAACTAGAAACGAATAGGTCAAATGAAGCGCTTGCTGGGCATATTTGAAGGATGGAAGAACCCTACCAGAAGGACAAAGAAAATTTCCGATTCCTTCCTTAAAATGTATTTAAAGAAATTTAATGACTCTTTAAGCCGCTGTAGGGAATGTTCACATAGCATTTGTTAGATTAAATCCAATACAATTTATAAGACAATGAATAATTGGCTATCAGGTATTAGATTAAAACTATTTTGTATTCAAAATAACAATACAAATCATTTTATTTTAATACATCAATGGACAGTGGATTTAAAATCAATTTTTGTAACTTAGAGATAAAGAGCGTGAGAACTAACGCTATTTTTTTTATTTCAATTTACATAACCAACCATGTTTTAAATTAAGGAAAAGTTACTTCTAGATTCCGCAATAACCATGGTATACGTTCAAGAACTGCCAAGTTTTTTTTTATGTTGAAGCGTCTAAACTGACACGCAGCTCAGGTGGTGTAGACATCAAAAGCATCTTTCTCAATCACATTTGTATGCAATTTATTTGGAGTAAGTACTTTGTCTATAACTTAAATTTTACTACAACTTGATTTGAGAGATTTCAATTTTGATAGTAAAATATTTAAGGTTCATAAGGTATTTTGTAGCAGTCGTCATCATCATTAGGTCAGCAATCTTGCTGAAGCTCTCTACTTTGGTCTATTCAGAGCAAAACTGTTTACATCAATGTACTTTCTTATACCAACATTATTCGCTTTCTGACTGATCCCATGTGGAAAAATCAAATCTGGCCAGATCTGGCCAGTTCCGGCCCACATAAGCCTACACCGTTCATATTTGAGAATTATTAGCATGATGAATATTATTTATAAGTAAGACTACTTCTGGTTCTGTGTTAGAAAATTGATTTACGCACTAACAGTTGCACTTCAATATATAGCGTTTGGGCACGGGTTTCCTGGACCGTTGACTTCTTCGAGCGGGATTAGATGAATTGGGAGAAGAACCATCGAGTTGAGGTACTTCAATTGCCCCCTCTGGAGGCGCTGGATGAAATAGTAGTTTTGACTCTCTACTTGGAGGTGATGAGCTGTTATTTGCCAAATAATCTGGCTCTTGCTGGACCCAAGAACCAATTTCATTAAGAGGCTGGAGAGACTTTCGATTCCTTCTAAATTGTCCGTCCTCTGTTTGGATTATATACCACCGTGGTGTATCATGTTTTTTTCAATATAGTTCTATGGTTATTGTTGGTGATATATACTTTTGTTCCAAGGTTAAAATTTGTGAGAGGCCTAACCCCATGGTGACGATCATAGTTTTCTTGTTGTTTCGGCAGTATGTTTTCTTCTCTGTGGAATAGCTGGTCAAAATTAACCTGTGAGGGAAAGAGATTACTTGGCAAGGTTGGTATAAATCCCCTAAGTTTTCTCCTCATCAAGAACTCAGCAGGGCAATAACCAGATTCTAGAGGTGTGGACCCCAGCATAAGTAAGGCTCTTCATGTGTCCTCACTCTTTTCAATATGATTTTTAAAATTCTTTACTTCGTACTCTATAAAGTCGTTGCTTTGTAAGTACTTCGGGCTGGATGTAAAAATTTAAAATTATAATTTTTAGCAAACTCGAAAAACTTTTCATTTATTATATTGTTATGGATTCATTGTGAGCCACAATCAGCTCTAATAATTTTAGGTACTAAATGCCTGGCTAAAATAGATTTAAGATTATGACAGAACTAATAATAAGGCATCCCAGTAAAGCCATTTCTGGATATCTAGAGTAGTAGTCAGCAACAAGGAGATACCATTTACCCTTCAACTTCAAAAGATCCATGCCAATAGATTTAAGATTATGACAGAACTAATAATAAGGCATCCCAGTAAAGCAATTTCTGGATATCTAGAGTAGTAGTCAGCAACAAGGAGATACTATTTACCCTTCAACTTCAAAAGATCCATGCCAATTGTTGCCAAGGCCGTTCAGGAAACAGAGAAGTTATTAAAGGTTTTGACCAATTTATCCTAAATTTGGCACATTTGCCACAATTCTCAACAAGATCTCTCAGTTGTGTGGACAATCTTGGCTACCAAACGCCTTGTTTAGCAAGTTCTCTACATTTTGTAATCCCCTGATGACCTTAATGTAGTTTATTGATTATTTCCTTCCGCATGCAATCAGGAATTATTAGTCTATTACCTTTTAGTAGAAGGCCATTTTGTAGAGTTATTTCGTTTCGATGTTGCCAATATGGTAAGCATATTTCCGGTATTTGTGACTTTAGAGGCCATCCATCTTGGCAAAACTACATGAGGTGGATACTAGCCTCATCCTTATGTAGATTCAGAACAATTTCTGCCAGCTTAGCATCAGACGTAGGAAGATCACAAACAATCTCTTGGACATATGCCATTACTTCTTCTGCTAGTTCATCTTCCCCAGCAAGTAGTGGCTGCGGATTGCGGTAAAGAGCATCAGAAACTAGTAGGTTTTTACCAGCTACATGAACAATCTCAAACGAATACCTCATAAATCAAAGCCTAATTCTTTGTAGGCGTTATAGAATCTAGGTCTTTGATGGTGAAAATAGGAATCGAATACCTCATAAATCAAAGCCTAATTCTTTGTAGGCGTTATAGAATCTAGGTCTTTGATGGTGAAAATAGGAATTAAAGGTTTATGATCAGTCTCTATCGTTAGCTTCACTGAGAGTTCAAGAAGAGTAACTAAAAGATTTTTGAGATCAATAATCTTGGCATTGTATTAAAACTGCACCGAGGCCATAGGATGATGCGTCAGTTGACAAAATAGTGTCATTATTGCACTTATATAAAGCAAGACTATGTGGCTCTGCTATGGCTATGTTTTCAAATGCTTGAGCGTGTGGACAATCCCATAACAAGTCAACGTTTGAGCGGAGAAGCTCATTAAGAGGTTGCGATAAGGTAGACAGATTTGGGACTAACTTGGCAAGAAATGTTATAAGACCCAAAAATCCTTTTGGCTTAGTTACATTAGTGGGAGGTTTCAGTTTGCGAATAGAATCAACTTTCTTTGGGTCCGGAGAAACATCCTTCGCAGATAAGATATGGCCAATGAAGTTTATTGGAGTTTGCCGAGACGAACACTTCTCCTTATTTAGAGTCCTACCTGCTTCTTGCAGCCCATGAAGAACATTATAAAGCCGTGAGTCATGTTCTTCAATAGTTGACCCATATACTATTATATCGCCAAAATGGCAGACAACTCCCTCCAATCCTTCTAAATGCGCACTGAGCTTCTTCTGGAAAACCTCCGGAGCAGGGTATATCCCAAAAGCTAACCGCAGTAACCGATACCTTTCATATGGTGTGATGAATGTGGTTAGAGCTCTGGAAGAATCTGTGAGGGGAAACTGCCAGAATCATTTGTTGTTATCTAGCTTTGAGAATACCTTAGCCGCTTCTAGTTGACCTATGGAATAATCAAGTGCCGACATAGGGAAAAGTTCTCTTTCTACATGTTGATTTAATTTAGTCAGTTTGACACACAACCTTGAGGATCCATTGGCTTTTGGAACTATAACATGGGAGCACACCAATCTGACGGATCATCGACTTTTTCTGTGACTTTATCCTGAACCATCCTATCCATTTCTTTTTTGAGAACCTTCTTTAAAAGTCAAGGAACACGTCGGGGAACACTAATAGCATGTGGTTCAGCCCCCTCTCTAAGTTTTATGTGGTATGGGCTCTCGAATTTTTCCTAATCCTGTAAAAAGCTTGGAGAACACAGTTTTTGGAACAAAATTAGCTTTTCCTACTCCAGAAATCCTCTTTTTAAGGCCTAATTTCTCACTAGTATGATGGTCTTGAAGAATTCTCTATGCTCGTTGAGCTACATTTAATGTCTCAAAAATATTTTTGTTTTATTATTGGAGTTTCCCTTGAATCCTGCCAATAGTTTTGAGCTATGCGCCCCCTGGACCAGATAGGATTTTATTTGATGTTAAAAGCTCCATATATTGAAAAGGTTCCTCGTATGTACGTTTTCCAATAATATTCACATCTGCACCTGTATCAATTTTAGCAGAAAGGTTTTTCCCAAAGAATTTGGCGTTTACTAACCATTTATCATGCAAATAATTAGTTTGTGTAGAGGAAAGGCCGACAAATTCGCCATTTTCATCTAACTCGTCCTCTGTGTCAACAGCATCAACTGATCTAAATCTAAAACATTTTGCACGGAGGCCTTTATATCGACATTGATGACAGATAGCACCTCTTGCGGGACATTTGGTTCTAGGGTGTTCAACATAATCGCTTAATGACTCGCCCTCGTGTTGGAATCTAGTATGGAACCGTGCTCGTTCAAAGATTATGTTCTTGGTGGGAATAAAATGGCTGTCAAACTTCTGAAGGACTGTATCAAATTACTTTTGATCGGCTGATGATAGCTTGAACGATAGAATAATAGTTTCAGCCTGAGGGCCCATCAAATAAATCAAATAATGTAACTGATCTTCTTCTTCCTCCTTCATCATACCTTAAGTAGGTCTGAAACGCATAAAACGATCTTTCCATGATTTCCATTCCAATGTCGATTTGAAATCGAAAGGGTCTGGAGCCGACATATTGGAATTGGGTTCTTTATTTATGTTGGAACTGTTCACTTCACCTTAGTTATACTTAAATGCAGTGCAATATCCCACCGCTGCCACCATGTGATATAATAGCGAGAATCGTCAAATATATAATAGTCCAACTCGGTAAAAGCCGAAGTCTATTCTGTTAATAGATTTTGCAGACATAATACATTACAATACACAGCCATAAAAAACAAGTCCTTAGGGTAACACGTCTGAAGCTCAACTTGGTCCTGGACTGATAGTGTAGTTCCTCACATAGCCGCAGGGCGCTATCATCACGGTGTTCACTGCATATGGACTACTGGGAATTGCAAATGGGATTGAATGGAAGCCTGAAGAAACAGCAGGCAACGCAGCTGCACTGAAGAGACGGATAAAAAATAATGCGAGAGAACTATATCTGATATAACCATCCATGGAATTCAGACAAATGGAGAGTTCTTTTACATGTATCACAGCCCTCGAGATGTGGATGAAAAAGAGTGCGATACATGAGCAAACATCAGCATCTAACAAACTTATTTTAACTCAACGTTTTCACGAGTATTGAATTAATCCGAGTGACTCGGTGGTCCAACATGTAACGAAGGTGCAAACTATGGCTTAAAAATCAATTGACCTTGAAGAAAATATTTCAAACGTAGCCATAATGGCGAATATCTTAGCTAGCTTACCTTCAAAGTATAATGCACTAAAACGGCGAGGGACAGTGTGGCGGTTGCTTTTAAACAGTTACAAATCTAACCGAAAGACTCAAAGGATAAGTCGAAAATGACAGAGGATGACAACGAACACGGCGTTTTCAGCTATAGTAGCGTGGGAACAAAATTGCAAATGGTGCTAGAGGTATACAGAACGTATCGGACACATAAAAAAAAGCCCAGTAGAAAAGAGAAGGCAGCAAATCCAAATTCAACGTATTGTCAGCATTCGTGGCGTCATCGTCGCGTGAAAATGGTAAAAGTTGTGAGAAATGCATGGATAAAAGTTTGCAGGTTATAAACACAGGTGGCGGTGTAGAAACGTTACACGAGCAAGAAAAAGAAGTGATAAACAGACACTAAGGGGTGGTGTGGTTGGCTGACAGTGTTGCATCTAGGCACATAAGTTACTGACGGGACTCTTTTATGGAATACCAACCTGTAAACGGTGAAACTGTTTAGCTTCGCGATAATGGGGAATGTGCACTGCTAGGGTGTGGCACAGTTCAAGTGGAAAATCTGGTGAATGGCAAATGGCAACAAACACGGATCGAAAACACTTTATACGTGCCCAAGTTGAAGAAAAATGTATTTTCCATTGGTGTCTGCACAGGTAAGTCATAATCAGCTGTGATTGTGACGTTGCTGCTTAAGGAATCTAACAGAACAATGACATCTGTAGAATGTTTTTCAAGGTAAACCCCATAAAATATGGCGGTGAAGCAAATAATGTGTCAACTACTCTACAAATTTGGCATGCACGTTTTGGAAATGTAAATAAAAAGACAGGGCGGAAAAAGAAATTGAACTAGGTGCCAAGTTGGTAGTGATGAATATTTTTTTCTGAAAATCTTGCCAAATTGGGAAATCACACAGATTTTCGTTCAAGAAAGAAACACCAAAAGAACCTTGATAACTCGGTGAATATATTCATTCTGACGTGTGTGAACCAATGTCGGTGGAATCCCTCCGAGGTGCAAGGTTTTTCTTGATATTTAAAAATGATGTGCCAGGACATATACATGTGTATTTTCCGCGACACAAGTCGGACGTGTTCGATAGGTTTAGAGAATAAGAAAAAATTATATCAACAAAGTTTGTAAAAGCTAAGATGATTCTCCACAGTGATAACGGCAATGAGTATTGTAACAAGGAAATGAAATCATACATAGCATCGAGAGGCATAGTCATGGAAAATAAAGCACCATACACGCCGGAATTGAATGGTAAATCTGACGTGACAGCGGGAAATTAGTCAATATCACCAGAACAATGTTGCACACGAAAGATCTTCTAAAGTTTTGTTGGCTGAGGCCATAAATACAGCAGTATACGTACTCAACCGCACAGCTACAAAATGCCGAGACACCACCCTACGAGCTTTGGACGAAGAAAAGGCCTACTGTTGAGCAATTATGAGTCTTAGGTTCCGTAGCATACGTTCATGTACAAAATCAATTTCGACGAAAGCTCAATTCAAAGGTGAATAAAGTGTTAATTATCGAAAGTGATTATGCAAATTAACGTTTGTATGATCCAAACACAAAGTGCATCAAGAGGAGAGAGGAGAGCAAGAGGAACAACATGAATAATAATAACAATATTTAGCACCACGTCTTACTACCCGTTCTGGTTATACGCTTCAAGTTTTAATTACGCTAATGGAATAGGAATTGGGTAGGGTGAATTAGAGGAAGTGAACCCGCATTTGCGTGGAAGGTGAGTGGAGAACCATTTAGGAAAAACCACCCCCAGTTCACCCGACTGAGATTCGAACCTCGATCTCCCCGTCCTCAGAAGTTGAGCTCAACACGACCAGCGTGTTAGAACAACATGAAGATAAGCGAAATAGTATTCATGAAGCCCCACATCTTGAACAACAAAATGGAGAGCATGTCAGAAGACAACCATAATGTAAGCTGTCACGACCCATTGAGAATGTTTCTAGCAGTTGTGCTACAAAAGGATTTGAGGTCAGTACAGTTTGATGTACGCACCACGTTTTTGTATGGAGAACTTCAAGAAATTATTCACATGGGGCTGCCGGAGGGACTTGATGTCAAAAATCAATCAAATGTGGTTTGTAAATTTCAAAAATCATGGTATGGTTTGAAACAGGCTCATAAGTGTTGGAACACTAAGTTTAGTGATTTTTTTAAACAATTCAATCTGAAACAAAGTGACGCTGATAAGTGTGTATATTATGGCACAGTGAAAAGTGAACAAGTGTTTTTAGTTATTTGTTGATCGTGGGTTGATTACAGCTCAATCAAAATAAATACTTGAGGAATTACTAGAGACACTTTAGAATTATAAATAACAGTTGGTAATGCAAGTGTGTTTGCTGGAATGCAAATTGAGCGTGATCGAACGAAAAAAATTATGTTTATACACCAAAGCGTGTATATACGTCAATTATTGCATAAATTTAGGATAGCCGATGCCAAAAGTGTAAGCATACCATCAGATCCACACAGTATAGGTACTTAGTCGAATAGACGCTGACAGTAAAATTACTGAAAATGTACCTTAAAGAAAGTTTGTAGGCTCTCTAATATTTCTTGCGCTAGTTTTGCGACTTGATATTTCATATTCTGTAAACCAAGTCAGTAGATTTTGTAATAAACACAACAAAAGTAATTGGCCAGTTGTTAAAAGAATATATAAATATTTAATTGGTACAATTAATTTTGAATGATCTCGAATGTAACCAATTCAATCCTACTGTATTATACGTAGACAGTCAAAGTGCTATTCGTTTGGTTTACAACCCAGAGAATTAAGCATATAGGTATTAAGTATCATTTCATTTGAGAAAAAGTCTAAAACAAGCAGATTAGTGTTGAGTTTGTACCAACTAACTATCACTTAGCAGATTTATTCACAAAAGGATTAGAGGATAACAAATTCTCACATTTGAGAAATAATGTAAATGTATGTGACATAGGCCCTAAACCATGTAAACAATGGGCGTGTTGGACATATTTAGGTTTACAATATTTTATGTGAGCATAGTTTATGTGAAATTAAGTATTTTTGAATTTCCTGTTCTATGTATATTGTATACTCGTTGTCTCAAATAGGTTAGTTTTTGTTAATCTTTATTATCACAATTAACATTCTGGTTATCTATTTAAATATTCAATAATTTCATGTCTCAATATATATCTTAGCATGTTAAAACTTCTTTGTTGCATACCACCCCAAAGATTCCTTTCATTTGCTATTCTTGGCACTTTTAAATTTGATACCATCTCTGTTCATGTTATTTTCAACATTGTTCCTTGAAACCACATTTCAAAATTTTCTAATCGATTTCTTTCAGTTGCACCAATGGTCAATATTCACATATATAAAGCGCAACACTCCCAACATATGCCTTAAGGAACATTTTTCTTATTTCTGAACCAGTTTTAAGAAATTTACTTATTTACATGCATGGTATGTTCCTCTATATGTTGTGAAAAATCCTTCATTCTAAGTACGCTTAGAGCAATAAACTTATTTACACTGATAGTATGACAAAATGACCCTTAGAGAGGAAATTTATCACAAATAAATTATTTACATTTTTAGATTATCCCTCCATAGTCCCAACAAATTCCTTTTTCCTGATCTTATTTATAGCAATTAAATAAGTTACATTTTGAGTATGTCTATCCATGTGCTCTGCAAACTCCTCCTTTCAAAGCACCTTAGACTGAATATGTTTAGACAAAGTTTAAATATGTTTGTAACATAAATAATAATCTATGATTAATTGTATCAGCAATTTCCTTTGTACAAGTGGTACATATTATTATAGGGGTGAATGTGATAAATATTAACTTTATTCAATAAGTTTGTTGCATATTGGTGTGGGGTGAATTTGATAAATATTAGCTTTATTCAATAAGTTTATAGCCGTATCAGTTGTTGCGTGATCTAACATGTCACTCAGCTTTTTGCTTTTTCCCCCTAGCACTGTATCATACTCCTTGATTGGGTAATAAACATATGTACAAACCATGCTAATGTGCTAAGGGTGAGTAAGTTTGAATTTAGCGGAAGTGCATCCACAATTTGTGTGGAGAGAGTGTGGAAACACATTTAGTAAACCCACTCTCAATACACCCGACCAGGAATCGAACACAACTTTCCTATCATCAACCGTCTAGTTTATTTTACAAGAGTGACACTTTAGCTAAATCTTGTGGCCACAAAAGCAACTCACGCTCATGTTAAGCCGGGTTGCTGGTGACTGTGGAGATTAGGATACTAATCCCTGTCGATTTTACTGTGGGCGCCATTTCCTAAATGGTTTCAAACACTCCTTCCCCAAAAAGTTGAGTATTTTTCCCGAAAAAATTATACCATTCTTTGCCTCAATTGGCGTATAACCCGAATGGGTAGTAAATACGTGGTGCTAACAATAATAATTTTCTTCAATTTACTAAAGCTATTAAGGTGTACTCATATGTACAGTCCAAACTGGTATTAAGATAAAGAAAAAAATAATAAAATTTTCATCAAATTTAAAGAGAGAACGTACAAGAGAATTAAATCAGACAAAGCTGTAATAGTAGCTCAATTGTATGCTTCACTCTCAGATTCTAAAAATTGTTATGTTAAAATATACTTTCATTTCATATACACAGCCAAACAGTTTTGATGAATGATTTAATTTGTGAAAATTTAAAGTTCAATGTATTTAGCAACTTAGGGGTAGTCAAGGATACCATATTAAGAAGGTTATATTAAATGCTAATCCTTAATTTTTTTAGAAAACCAAACGTAAATATTTAAAGTCATAATTTGTGTAGCCATTATTTACCAGTATATGAAATAGCAAAATGACAAATGATGTCAACGACACTATAATTTAATTGTAACTTCATTCAATATTACTTTAAGAATGAATTAAACGTAATTGGTTATGTATCTATCATTAAAATACAATGTAAACATGCAGAAAAACAGTTAATATAACATTTGATTGAGTAATGGCCTCAAAGTGAGCGAATATATTTTGACATACTAGACATATATAAAATAGTTGGGCTCTCTTTAACATAAACAGGTACAGTTAATCAACTATATCAAATGAAGCGATTACATTTATTCTGGTATATTTTAAGATTATTTATAATAAGTCCATAGTAAGGATAGCTTGAAATAACAAGAAAAGGTAAATAGTGCGACAAAGTAGTTAAAAACTTAAAATATTAAAACTCATATAACATTTGTTTGGATGAAATATAAAACAAAAAGTAAATAGTATAATAGAGAGATTAGAGACAACTTGATCTTATTAAAACATTTATAAATTAAAACACTAAATAATATGTCTTTTCACAAAAGATATTTGAAAAGTATCAAGATTATTTAGTTATAAAAAAAAGTTAAATCAATAGTCATTTCACATTTGCTTTTAGATACATGATGGAGTATTTAGTTGCAGTATGTGTTATTAAAAGTGTTACAAAAAATACTCCTAAGCAAGATATAGAAATTTGTTTTCTTTACATGCTAGGTGTATACCTATATAAGATGTGCAAAATCCTCGAGTCTCAACATGCCTAGAGCAATTCACCTATTTACAATAATAATGTTACTTCGTGTGTTACACAAAACAGGCCTTTCAAAGAAAATTTAGTGCAAATTAATCATTTACATTTTTGGATCATCTATATATACAGAGTCCTTATAATATTCTATGTTCAGCGTTTTTTTTAAACAATAATATAAGTTAAATTTTGAGTATATCTTTCCATGTTCTCTACAAAATCCTCCTTTCATAATCACCTTCACATACCTAGATTTATTTATATATTTTTTTATTTCCCTCCTTGATCCCTTCAAAAATCCTTTCAGAGCAATCTTTGAGCAATAAACATATTAACTACACCTTAGGGAGAGCCCCTCCATGTGTTCTGCAAAACCCCCCCTTACGAGCAAGCTTAGAGCAATCAACTTCTTTGCATTTTGGGTATGTTCCTCCATGTGTCATACAAAATCCCCCTTTACGAGCAAGCTTAGAGCAATGAATTTCTTTACATTTCGGATATGTACCTCCATGATCCCTGCAAAATCCTCCTTTCAGAGAATTCTTAGTGCAATCAACTTCTTTACATTTTGGGTATGACCCTCCATGATCTCGGCAAAATCCTCCTTTCAGAGAATTCTTAGTGCAATCAACTTCTTTACATTTCGGGTATGAGCCTCCATGGGTTATGCAGAATCCTTGTGTGCGAGCATGCCTTGAGCAATTAATTTCTTTACATTTTGGGTGTGTCGCTCCATGATCCCAGCAAAATCTTCCTTTAAAAACCTGCTTGGAACAACTCACTTCTTTACATTTAGGATATTTCCCTCCATGATCCCTGCAAATTCCTCCTTTTAGAGCATGCTTAGAGCAGTTGACTTCTTTACATTTTGGATATGTCCCTCCATGATCCTTGCAAAATCCTCCTTTCAGAGCATTATTAGAGCAATTCACTTCTTTACATTTTGGATATGTCCCTCCATGTTCCCTGCAAAATCCTCCTTTCAGAGCAAGCTTAGAGCAATTCATTCCTTTACATTTTGGATACGTCCCTCCATGATCCCTGCAAAATCCTCCTTTAAGAGCATGCTTAGAGCAATTAACATCTTTACATTTTGGGTAAGTCCCTCCATGATCCTTGCAAAATCCTCCTAACAGAGCATTCTTAGAGCAATTCACCTCTTTACATTTTGGATATGTCCCTCCATGATCCCTGCAAAACCTTCCTTTCAAAGCCCGCTTAGAGCAATTCACTTCTTTGCATTTTGGGTGTGTTCCTCCATGATCCTTGCAGAATCCTCCTTTCAGAGCCTGTTTGGAGCAACTGACTTCTTTACATTTCGGGTGTGTCCCTCCATGAACCCTGCAAAATCCACCTTTCAGAGATTTTTTTGAGCAATTATCTTCCTTACATGTCAGGAATGTTATTTCCTGTATTCTACAACACCCTCTGTTTAGATCATGGCTAAGACAATCATCTTTATGTTTTACATTGAAAATGTCTTGTTGGTTTGACTCTGATTTAATTCCTCTATAAAAGTGTAAAAAGTTGTGGTCATCTGTATTTTCCTGAAATAAAAATAATGATATGATATAATGAAAATAACTTTCTCATATTGAGTATTATAGCTTGAAAGAAGAGTTTTAAAAATACTGTAGTATTGTAAAATAAGTTTTCCTCATCAAAATTAAAACATCTTGCTAAACACAATAAATACTATTTATATCAGTGGTGTGTTCTCTGGTTATGCTATTACTGCACCGCAAACCCAAAATTATATGGACTAGTTCTTTTTTTTTGTTTAATTAAATGCTGTTTGTGCGAACTGTGTAGACACTAATGTTTAAATTGTTACTAAATATACATGTAATAAATTATTAATTTTAAAACTAATATTGGTTCATAAAGGATCTACTTTGCACAATAGGAAACCCAGGGCTTGCTACTTGAAAAACGCAAGGCAAGCTAAGGAGGCTCTAATGACCTTGCCCAATGTCTAGGGGGTGGCAACACATTCCTTTCCACTTGCCCATAAGTAATTGGCCAATGAGCTCGGGTTTTCACAACCCAGGTCATGCTATTCCTGTGAAGCAAGCTAAGCATTGTGCCAACTATTGAAAATAGATTCAATATCACAATGTTTTATTTATTAAGCTAATTTAGTATAGTTTAAGTAAAATTACATAAAATAAATGTATAATTAATTTTAAGATAATAGTCTACGTAACAAGCTTTAAATTATACACTCATTAATTAAATACATTGATTTATATTTAGGTATTCTAGTCACATGTATTATCATGTATTTGGCAAGCACATTTATCCATTCTTTTAAATTTAGGTATTTCAGCACTGATAGAGTGGGGAAGGTAGGGGGGAGGGTGTTAAGGTGACAAGGATACTTTAACCGTTGTTGACAGTAATTGTTTTTCTTTAGTAGGAAGGATTGTAGAGTTTTAATAGTGTTCTTTTAGTTTTTGTTTTACATCAACGACTTGATAGTCATTGGGATTTTATATAATTATACATCAAAGAATCCCAAAAGTCAGGAGTGTGAGTTTACCATTTCAAGATGATTTAGAAGGAAAAGATAAAATAAAATATAATTTCTTATAATTTACTTAATCAGTGGCACACCCGGCCATTTACTTTAAGGGGAGGCATTAAATCAAAGCTGTAGCAAGAATGATATTTTGATGGAGAGAGCGGGTTTGGGGTTGCACAGTCTGTTAAGCCCTGAAGGCCGAGAATATTTATGAATATTAAATGCTTTTATAAATAATTTTGAGTAGTTTTATAGTAATTAAATAATTTAAACAATACAAATGGTATCGAAGTAATTATTTGTATGTTTTTTTCAAGTGTTAATTTTGTGTGTGATGGTAAAAAATTTGAATATTAGGTTTAAGTCTGAAGCTTGGTCTTAAAATGTAGCATATACATTTGACACATCTTCAATGTTAGTTATACTCAATATTATTTAAATTTCTATTAACATTATTTGTGGTGTTGAGGAAAGAGGGGGAACCCTGTTTTCCCCTCTCGCCCTTGGGTTCACCCCTACTTACAGCAAAAGATAAGTGTAAATATCTTAGCAATAAATCAATGACATAGCGATAGAGTAGTAATAGTCCGAAATAATCTCCCCTATGTTAGTCAGAGTTTACACATCTAAATAATTTATGAAGCATAAATCCTCAAGTTGGGAGACTCACTTATTTCCAAGCAGCTTTGTGTGTGATAAGTTAGGCTTTATAAAATAGTTTTAATTGCAACATGAGTTGGGCAATTCACCAAATTCCTTCTCACCAAGATGTGATGGACGCTTGATCAATGTATCACTTCATTTTACTCTTATTATGATTGTTTGCTTTGAGTACTGCTAACTGTATGCTTTTAATTACACTAGGTTAATTGAATAGGATCTGTCTCTCTTATACATTCAGAACTGTGCCCATACCACTCTTAGCCCCGACATTAATATTTACTTAAATTTCTAACCATGTAGATATCATTACAATTTGAGGACTGCCAATGTGGTCTAGTGGTCATAGGTTCTGGCTATGGACCCAGAGGTCCAGGGTTTGATTCCCAACGCGTCCAGATCATCTGGGAAGCAGTGGGTCTGGAACGGGTTAGATTCAGCCTAGAGTGGATAAATAAGGAGCTACTTGAATAAAATAGTGGTGGCTCCGGTATAGAAAGCCGAGCTTAATGGCTGGAGTCATTGTTGTGCTGACCACATGACAACCTTTACCCGAAAGAGTTGGCACTAATTCGCCAAATAGTTTTGTAGCCACTCGGTCGGTAAAGCTTGAATGCGGGCTGACACCATGGAGTTACTTTTATTACATTTTGAGTGGATGGTAATCATCATTATGGATAAATAAAAGAAGAGAGAATATGGGAGTGGAAGAGGGGGGACCTAAAATTTCCTAAGATAGCATACAGTCAAAGGGAAATAATAAATATTCGAGAACCACTGTTCTATATGAACACATATTCAAATATATCCCTTGAAATAATCCCCTGACGTTCTTGGACAATGGTGGTTCAGGATCCTCAGCCCCCAAATCTCCGTTGCAACTTTTAGAGTACAGCATACCAATTAATTGTTCTCAGAATACGCTACTGATTTATATATAACTTTTAAACCAAATTGTTCAAATAGTTTTAACAAGTTTCAATACTTCAAAAATGTGTTTTTGTAAGCTACTCTAAAACTACTTTTAATTTGTAAAACTAAAAATGTATATTTATTTGTCACAAAAAAAAAATTCCATGATACCAATTTTGGATTTACAATTTTAAAAAATTCAAAAGTTCGTCATATGTTAACAAACGTTAAATTAATGTAGTTCGAAAAATAAACATACATTATCAGTGATCATGTAAAATAGTCCTCTGAATCTAGTTTTGAACAAAATTGTTAGAACTTTTTTTTAAATCAAGTTTTACAAAAAATTGTCTCAGTAAACTACTAAAAAAATTTTTAATAGAAAAGCAAATATATATTGTTATTTATAATGTAAAATACTTATCAAATACCCATTTTGAACCAAATCGCTAACAAATTTTATTTTTTACTATTTAAATTTTTAAGAAACCAGTATACAGTCCACTTCCCTTAAACAAATTTTCTCCTACTACAAGAAATAGTTTTATTTGTCTTATCAAATGATTCCGAGTTATATACATTATAAACAAAATTGATAGACTCAATTTCAAAATATTTCTAATTTTCAAAAATTACTCATCAGAAAATAACATACACTTTAAGCTCATTGGAACATTAAAAAAACACTTTTAAGCCTATCTTTGACAGGCTGATTTATTAAACAGAGTATGCTAGGTTATAAGTATGTAAAAAATCATTTCCACTGTAGGCTTTGTATTAGTTGAGAAAAAAAGATGTTGACAAAAGAAATAATTTAAATTAAAACATCATAGATTTTTCTTTTAACTTAAATTTTAAACAAACAATGTGTTTTAACATAAACCGAGTATGCTATTTCAGAAGACGGTAAAATCCTATCCACTGATACCTTATTAATCGTGGTAGGCTTTCTATTGGTTAAGAAAACGAAATACCGACAACAGAAATAATATATAGGATATTTTTCAGTTTTAACAAACTTTAAATAGTGATTAAATGATTTATAATCATCACAGTTCATGAGCTATAAGTGGTCAAACTTGCTATTCTATGCTTTTCGTATATCAAAGTTAAGGTATAGTAATTAATATATGGAGCTGAAATTTAGTATAACAAGACATTCTAAAAAGAAATTCTTGGAGAGCTTTGAAATATGGCGCTAGAGAATACTTTAAAAGCTCAGGTAGATAAACAGGGTAGGCTGACAAATAAACAGTCCTTAGAAGAGTGAGTGGGAAGAGAACCATTTGGAATGTGATTCTTTGGTACAAAACAAATTGTATCATACACATTCTTAGGAGGAAATGTCTTCTGCAAAACGTTAAAGAAGAAAAGGTTAGGAAAGAGAAGGATTCGAATATTAGATTACTTAAAAGAAAGAAGAACATTCTGGGAGCTCAAGGTGGAGGCAGAGGACATTGGAGGTATAAATTCAATGACAAAAAATAAATGGGCCATTCATAAGACTGGACTAGTAATAATAATAAAAATAATACATTTTAAATAGGTGTAATAAATTAAATATTTATACTATTAATATTAATTTTATAAATAATCCATGGTATACATTTAATGTATCAAGTTATAAAAGTTTCAAATTATTATTTTTATATTATTATTATTATTATTAATGTACTTTTAAGTGACATTTTATTTAAAGTGAAATTTAAAAATAAAGTAGTGTATCAAATGATTTAAAATTAACAATTCTCAAGACTAATAAATAAGTATTTGTTTTTTTCTAGTTTTGATCATTCAGGTGGATTATTTTTCTGTAACGGCATAATTCACCTCACTGATAGTTGGGCACGCTATTACTATAATATATGAATAGGTAAGTGCAGGGCTTGGTAGATCTGGTTGGAGGACTCTATAAGGTAGGGTGAATAAATTTACAAATCATGTCTTCAAAAACAGTTTAAAAATGTGGTATTTCTAGAAGTTATTATATGGGATTTGTATATTGTTGATTGGAAGGAAATCATTTACTAGTACAGTCACTTGGCTTGGTGTCCACC
Organism: Timema shepardi; assembly: GCA_902151425.1. Classification (NCBI taxonomy): domain Eukaryota; kingdom Metazoa; phylum Arthropoda; class Insecta; order Phasmatodea; family Timematidae; genus Timema; species Timema shepardi. The sequence continues at coordinate 48,268 of CABFVX010003040.1, forward strand.
CACATGTGTCCCCGGTTTCTTAGTACTGTCATGAACAATTATAGGACAAAACATATTTAAAAAGGAATACCATACATTTGGGAGAAATATGAAACCCTAATTGGGTGTTATGATGGAGTAGATGGTACAAAACCCTAAAAAAAAGGGTCTTCCAGATAAATCAAGTTTTAGTTTTGAGTATTTTATTTTCACAATGTACCTTTTTATTTTATTTTGGATATTAGCAGTATAAATGTGTGGTTTTAATCAACTCTAATTTACTTTACATTAATAGAGCTAGTTTAAAGTGGTGAGTGCAAAATTATTTGCTTTGTATCAAAACATTTTAGGTTCCAGACAAAAGTTTTAAAGAAAGTAATTAGCTTGTTTCACTAGTCGATATATGTAACGTATTGACATAAATAAAGCATTCATAGTTAAAATAAATTCTCTACATATGCGATTTTGCCATATTGCAGTTAATAGCGAGTATATGACCAAATTATTAAAATATTTTACCTTCAACTGTTCCTTATTCTGAGGTAAACTGGACGTTGACGGCAATGATTCTTCTGTTAAAACATTTGATTCGCAGCATTCTATCTTGACCTCAGTATTTACAAACACGAATTCTGGGAGGTCTAATTCATCCTGGAAATTGAAAAGGAGGGTAAGATATAAAAACCAACAGGAGTCTCTAGAAAATTCAATTTTGTAGTGGTGCAATAAACAAATATGGGATCAAAAGTGACTTCTGTAGAACAAAATTACCAAAATACATTCTGGAAAATCAGGAGACTGGAAACTTTGGTACAGTAAGTATTATAATAAAAATAAATCAAATGATTGTCATCAGTGATTAGCAACAAATCTTCAGCATCAGCCCAGTTCTAATATAACAAAAAGTATGGTTTTGAATGTCCAAGTTTTGAGGATACTGTGTACTACAAACCAACCAAATTATCACAATAAGTGTGCTACATAACAGTCAGTGAACAACTTTGAACCTTGTTTATAACATGAACAGGTAATAATATGAGGTGATTTAAAAAAAAGTTGATTCTATTAGAGACTTGTCACTCAAGATGTCAATAATCAAGCTCTCATTCTATTATAGAGCTGTATTGTTATTATTATTATTATTATTATTACTACTACTATTAACTTAACAACTTGTGAATGTGGGGAATGCCAGGCCTCCACCGTGTTTCGGATTCCACGTTAAACTGTAGGTCCTCCGTTTCATCTCACAATCACCCTACCATTACATATTAGTGTAAGTGCGTATAACTCGAATGGGTAGTAAGACGCGGTGCTAATAATAATAATAATAATAATAATAATAATAATAATAATAATAATAATAATAATAATAATAATAATAATAACTAAAAATAAGGAAAAGTCAGGGAATTAAAAAATATGTCAAAAAATTGAATTAATTAATTTTGCAACTAAACACTAAAACAAAAGTTAATAATACCTAAACAAAATAACATTTTAATTTTTAAAATAACTGATTTAATCGTTTATGTTTAGAAGATATAAACTTTTTTTTAATATGTAATCAATAATAAATAAAACAAGTCATCATCCACCATTAAAACTGGAAAAAAGTAGTCAAGGAAAATTGGAAAACCTGAAAATGTCAGGGAATTTTGTAAAATATGTTTTGTAGCCGCCCTGTCAATCTAAGGCTATATGATTGTAAAGATCTCCTGATAAGTAATGAGATGATGTAGAAGAATCTATATCAAACCACTGCCTTTTTGCTGTTTTCTCTTAGAAACAGTGACATTTACAGAGTTGACTTGGTACTATCGCAAGCTGAGTAAAACGAACATTCATGATAAATTTTGAAATAAAATTGATAACAATTTAATTTTATATTGGATAATTTAATATGAAATTACCTAAAAGTAAGATAGAGCACATTCTTACAACCCTCTTAAATACCAAACAATCCATCAATAAATTAATATTTAATACCCTTTACCTTTGGTTCTTCTTTAATTACAGCTAAATCTGATGATTCCATTTTTACAGTGTGGTATTTGTAGATCTTTGCGTTAGTCTTCACAGTGGTGAGTGTTTAGGCCATCCTAAAACCAGGGGAAAAAAACTATATAGTAGCAAATGTTGATAATGTAATTCGTCAAAAAAAAAAATCTTGTAGTTTTCCTACCACTAAGTTTTGGGACAAAAAATAAAATTAAATGATGTAATGAATCTTATCTTACTGGGATTATGTATATATTGTTAATGATTTGTTCAACTTAGCCCCCAGCTGGTAGTAATTGCTGTGTAACTTGTTAGAGTGCAGCACCACTTTTTTGCCCTTCCAGGTAGTCTCAGTAGTGCTCTTGGGATAGAAACAACAGTTGTTTTTTTTGTTCATTATATTTGTCATCATACAGTGCCATACAGTACAAATCTGACCCCACCATACCAATAATGTGTGTAATTTTTTTTAAGTGTATTGTTGTTGTTTTAGTGATTGTTTTATTTTCTTTGTTTTATTATACTTAAAAGCTATATATAGTTGTAAGACAATCATTTTGTTGTTTTATTTATTTTTATATTTTCTAAACGTGTGTTATTTTCGTTTGAGGATTATTTTTGGTTGATTATTTTACTTTGATTAAATTCAGACTGCTTGATTTATGTTTAACAATACTTTTTTTTACTAATGCCCATGATCAACTTGAGAGACGATACTGATGCAATTTTAGAAGAGATATTCAACAAAGACCTTGATTTTTTGTTACCAGATACGGACTCTGAATATTCCGATGCACCTTTGGAACATAGCAATCATAATACATATTCAGAGCTTTCGGAAGCAGAAAATGCAGAGGAGGATGGGGCTCAAGATAAAGATGGAATACCCGGCCGTTTTAGCCTTCAGAATTATTGGAATTCATCAAGATTCAAGTGGTTTTCTAAAGTTCCACCTTCGCACTCTTGTACAAGACAAAATAATTTAGTGACGCATTTACCATGTGTTGTGTGAGATGCTAGAACTAACAAACCAAATGAACCAGTGGATGCTTGGCTTCTCCTAATTGATGAGGAAATGATTAATCAGGTTGTGGAGTACACTAATCTAAAAATCGCGTACATGGTTTAAAAATATGGCGCTAATGCTGCGAACAGTCAAATCACAAATCATGTTGACAAAATTGAGATGAAGGCGTTATTAGGACTTCTCATTCTATCTGGAGTATTTAAATCTGACTTTGAGGATGATGAATTACTTTGAGCCACAGATGGTAATGGAAGGGATATTTTTAGAGCAACTATGTCACTAAAAAGGTTCTTCTTCCTCCTGGCTGGCCAACTTTTTGATATCATGACGAGAAATGAAAGGAAAGTTCATGATTGTCTTGCTCCAATATCACAGCTTCTGGGCCAATGACAGCAATGATCGTAACTATACATGTGGTTACTTATTCCAAGTTTATGGTGCCACTGTTGGTTGGACTACACATAGGTAGACTACAGTGAAGGAGTGTGGTTTGAAAGGGAATTAAATATGTCAATGTGTCTTATGGTTGTTTGGACATATTGAGAGGATGAGTATGGATCAAGTGATGAGGCAAATATGTGAAGGTAGAGTGTGTTGATTAAAGGGAGGTGTAGCCCATGTAAGACGTGGCTAAATGTTGTAGACAAATGTGATCGACACATTAAGAGTTTTAAGAATAAAAGAGCATGTAAGACTCAGTGTATGGATATTGTTGGTGAAGGAAGTATGCAAGGAAAGGGAAGTGTGGAAAAAGTTAGTGAGGATGGATTGAGTACAGAGTTGTTTTTTGAGCTATAAGCACAACTTATTGCCTACCACGGAAAAGAATGGAGTGTTAAGCTATGTATATAATAAATGATAGCTAAATTGTATAGTGGCGAGGTAAGTATGTTCACTTAATATTTTCAATATTGACAATAGAAAATTGATTTGTATATGTTCTGAGCCCACGAAAGTTCTACCTACCATAATTTGTTCCATAACTATTTAATAATGAGTGTTTTTGGACTATCAATATGTACATAATTATATATTATTGTATTTTTTTTTTTTTAATTCTTCAATCAACTAGTTCAGGTTCTTTTAATAATAAATTATGTATATGTAGGAGTAAGTACATGGTTTGAAATTTTAGATTGTAGCGGTATCATCTTTTTATATAAATATGTAAGCCCTAGTAATAAAGAAAGCAAATAACTTTTCATCAAGAAATATGTTTCCGAGATAATACCACAAATCATCAAAATACACTGGTAATCAAACTTATGTTTCACAGTTTTCACTTGACAGTTCTACCACATAAAACTAATTTACCACAATGATTATTAATGCTTTGGCACCAATATATGGTGATTAATTTGATTGCAATCACAATCTTTCACTTGGAGGCTACATAAAATATGTGAAAATGTGTAATTATATGTGTTTACTTCTCTACAAAAAATCTTTGATGTCATCTTTACTAGATTGATATTTTAAAAAAAGGAATGCGGCATTATTACAACATTCAAAATATTTAGCTAGAATTTTTATTATTATTATTATTATTATTATTAGCACCGCGTCTTACTACCCATTCGGGTTATACGCACTTACGCTAATGTGTAATGGTAGGGTGATTGTGAGATGAAATGGAGGACCTACAGTTTAACGTGGAATCAGAACCACGGTGGAGGCCTGGCATTCCCCACATTCACAAGATGTCTTGTCAGAGGTGAAGGAAGGGTTTGGAATTAAAAAAAAAAAAAAATACAGCTTTGTGAGTCGATTATTAGATTTGAATATTTAATAATCATGGAAAAGAGAATCAATTCATCGATGAAATGTGAGCCTTTGAATCAGTAGAAATAATCTATTAGAATTGCCCATTCTTAGTCAGCATTATTTAGATGGATCCCATCCCTAAAATATTTTTTTAAATTATGATAAAAGTGATTTGTTGTAGTTATTTGTTCAGGTAGGTTTAATCATTAAGTGTGGATATTTTGATATTTTTAAAAGTATTTTAATGCTCTAAATTATTGGTGAAATCCCCGTTCTCCCTTTATTCGTCATTTTTAGAATGTGCTCTTTGTACAGAATTTGTATAATAATTATGATAATGTACATCAAACTATAGACCAGTCATTATGTATTAGGAAGCATAATTAAAATGTAAATTTAAAGTACGTTTGGACGGAGTATTAAGTACAGTTAACGATATTGTAAAGTTTATCTTACTTTTTTTTCATGAACTGTCTTGGGTCTTTGTTCAATTATATATTGGTAAAATAAGTTATTTGGACACATTACACTGATTTAGTTTACTCTTAAATTTCGAGCCAAAAGATAATGAACAATCTCTTTACACACAAAAGATATAATAAATACACTATGCCACTAAATATTATTTTATGTGTGATTAAATACCTAAGTAAACTCACACATATTATATGCTTTGTAAATTGCTTAAAGACAAGTCATAGATAAACAAAAACTAACTTTAGCTTATTTTTGGTAGTTTCAATGATATATACAAAATAGTAGCGCTCTATGTGTGTACTATTTTAACTAAATTTATTCAGACCGTTTAAATAAACTTATCAGGGTTCGATCATTTGTAAACGTTTCTTGTGCTTCTACTTTTCAGAAACATTTTATTTACAAAACATATGAGAGGGTTATTTTTGGGAAGATATGGTTAGCTTGATATTTTGTGTAAATATTAGAACTAGTCAAAATAAGCACCATTCTAACAAAGAATAAATAGCTCATTTTCCGTTGATTTTCAGTATACATAAGGCGAGTTTTCGCGGTTGACCTAATGATGTCAATGTTAACGACCAGAGCGATTTCACGGTTGACCTGCTATCGATGTTAATGACCAATGTGATATCACATAGCTCGGTTTAGTAACGCTTTCCTTGACTAGACTAGACAGAACGAGTATGGTTACGACCAATGAGCCTAGAATTTGTGCGCCAATTTCAAAATAGCATCACTTATGTTTAATTTAAACAAGTATAACTTCGTAGCCAAAGGATTTTAAATTTTTGTAAATTAAAATGGACTGCTATTACTAGATATAAAAACATGACAGTAAGTAGGTTTAGTTATGGATTCAAAAAAAGTATTTTCTGATCTAGGACTATTTAAAATTATATACACACAGTACATAATGTTTTCTTAAGGCTATGTTTGGAAAGATATGTTTATCTTGACATGTTGTGTAGCCTAGATATTAGGATTAGTCAAAATAAGCTCCTATATAACTAGAATAAAATAAAGAGCCAATTTTCCGTTGATTTACAGTACAAGTAGTAGGAACACACAAATTCACTTACCAGCAGTTAAATCTACTCCCATTTTATTTTTAAGAAACACATCTCAAAATCGTTTTTGCATTCCACCTTTGTCAGAACCACTTAGCCGAAAACACTCGATACAGTACCAAGGCGTAACATAGTCAATCGTGAAACCTCGCCTAATAGTTCACCTACCAGTTAATAGATCTACTCTTCTCCAACTCCTGTGCATCTTTCCTATCTGCAATTTTTTTTTAAGTTTCAAAGATAAAACGCTCACAATGCCAGCCAAATCAGGTTATTGTTCAGCTCAAACAACAGCATACAACAGATTGAACACTTGATGGGTGAAATGTTGTTGTGTGCAAGAAAATGCGATTGAATCTCCCAAGATTAATAGAAACTTAGGAGTACTTTCCCCAGCTCTAATATAGCATTAACACTAGCACAATCAGTTTACTGTCCGCAATAACTTATGAATAGCGTTCTTCACTCTTCATAGAACAAAAAAACAGTCGTATGATCCATCTATGGAAAACCCTTTTCTACTGTAACATGGTAAAGTGAGGGAGAATACTTTAAATGACAATTCTTAAATTTCATAAGGCTTTTTTTTTCTTCATGATTTTTGAACTCTGGCTGCTCATAGGAGAGATAAGGTTTTAAATCACCCCTCCCCTTCGATCATATATGATTTTTTTACGATTTGGTAAGTTAATTCTTTTTAATTGGTTGGTAATTTTTTTAATACAAGGTTTGGTGAGTAATATTATTTCTATTTCTTTAAAACGGAAAATGAACTATAAAAGTGAGGTCAATCAATAAATGAAAATGAAAGAAATATTTCCGAATTTTTTGACAAAAAAAATATTCATTATAGATTTTATCTCACCATAAACATTGATTAAAAAACTTTATGCTCTATTTTGACTCCCTCTCTCCCCCTTTTGTAAAAAAAATGTAAGATAGTATTGAGCCCTCTACCCCTCCAAAATCCTAAATCAATTTAAGGACCGCCCCTAACACAATTTTCATGTTAGGGAACATATTGTGGAGTTTATTTATGTAACAGTACATCATTTTTTGTTTACTTTTTTGAACAAATTTTTTCTCCTTTGCTTCCTTCCTATGTATTGTATTTATTTTTGCAACTAGCTTGTTTTCATAACTATGTTTCTACCTTGTTCCTATAACTGCCCTTATGTAGAGTTGTTTGCATGTTCATGGAATCTTTAAAATTGTAAAAAAATTTAAAAAATATATAACTAAACAATTAATCAAAAATCTTGCCTTAAAAAATATATATGTATCCCTCTTGCAACCCCTAAAATATGGCACCCGGGGCATTTGCCTAGCTTGTCCAGTTAAAAAAGTGGCCTGTGTGGCGGAACTGAAACAAATATTTTGGTACAATCTCACCCATTGATATGATCGACACAAAATAAAATTAAAAAAATGATGTGCCAATTTTTTAAATTTTCGACTGCACAACTCTTGATGGAAATCACATCAATGGTTTTCTAGTAATTAGTCTTGCTATAGTCACATCTGTAATTCAATTTATTAAAATTATTATTATTTTAAAATATTACAATCTTTCTTGCACAAACAAAGATATTTATCCTCATAAACATTTTTAAAAGAAGGACCTTGTTTCACAAAGATGGAATTTGCCCCCTACTTCATGGTTTCGTCGAGTGTCGGAACTTTGAATCCTGGACAAAATAAGTCCACACTTTGTAAATATGTTTTTTTTGTATATACCTAACCTCACTTTAAAAGAAACAATACATACATACATATATACATACATACGTACATGTACACATATATTTACATGTATGTATATATAATATATATGTATACATATTATGTATGTATACATCTATACGTACGTGTGTACATGTGCATATACACGATATACACGCATACACACACATACATATATACATAAAGTCTGCTCTGTGTAAGAATTGTTTTCTGAAAGGCCTTTTTCCTTACCAGGAATCTATTTATTATATAGTAGGATATTGGTAGGAAAAAAGACCTTACAGAGAATAATTGCTCCTCCATATATAGCTCAAAAATCAACTTTATACTTAATCCATCCTCACCAACTTTCTCCACACTTCCTTATCCTTGCATACCATCTTCGCTTCAACAACATCCATACACGAGTCACATATGCTCTTTTATTCTTAAAATGCTTAATGTTACTCTCTTTCACACATTTATCTACAACATTTAGCCACGTCTTACATGACCTACCCCTTCCTTTTGATCCATACACTCTACCTTCATATATTTGCTTCTTCACTCTATTTACACTAATCCTTTCAACATGTCCAAACCAACATGAAACACTGCTTTCAAACCGCACCCATTCATTGATAACTCTGTCCATATGAGTTTTTTCCACACATATTTCTTAGATATATCTCAATATATATTTACAAAGTGTGGACTTATATATTGAGATATATCTAAGAAATATGTGTGTAAAAAACTCATATGGACAGAGTTATCAATATAATACACATATTAATTTAAATACGACTCTCTTAAAACTATCCTATCATTAATAATATGTACTCCATGGTTATATTTACATAATAATAATAATAATAATAATATTTAGCACCGCGTCTTACTACTTGTTCGGGTTATATGCTTTAAGTACTAATTACTCTAATGGATTAGGAATTGGGAAGGTTGAATTAGAGGAAGTGAACCTGCATTTGCGTGGAGGGAGAGTGGAAAACCATTTAGGAAAAACCACCCCCAGTTCACCCGACCGAGATTCGAACCTCGATCTCCCCGTCCTCAGCAGTAGAGCTCAACACGACAAGCGTGTTAGTCAACTACGCCACTGAGGCGGGTTACTCTTTACTGTGATTGGAAGTGTTTTTCTGACAAGCTCAAAGAATGTGATACTAATGGCATTCTCTGTCTCATTTCTTCACTTGGCTGGACTACGCATTGATACAGTAAATACATTTTGATTAGTAAAAACCAAATTTCTTCTTCTTTAATAATCCGTCGCAAGGGACTCAACTTACTATGATGATTGCCCAAATGACGATGTTGAGTCATCATCATCCTCAACAATGGCCTCCTGAACTTTATCTTCCATTGTTGTCTGCTATTGGATAGTGTCCATCTTATTGTCGGTAAACTTATTCCTGACCTTAGTCTTTGTGTAGTATCCTCCTGTGTTCATACCCTACTGAGACCACTGGGACCCTGTTAATATTTATGCCCCGACCTTGGTCCACAACCGTGGTAAAATAAATATTCTATCTCTTGGTGGGAGCAACTAAAATAAATACTGTAATCTCAAGACCACTTGGGAGTCCTAGCAAGGCAACAATGTAGGATCTGAAGCTACCATAATTAGGCATCATTTACCAACAATGGACCAAAACTCCAACACTCTCCAATACCTAAATTACAACAAACAAGGATAATAAATTGTGTCACTTTAAATTTAATGTGGATTTTTACTTTTTTATGTTTTTATTATTATTTGATAATTAATTACACGATCCAAAGAGCAAGCGCTCACTTATAGGACTATGGATATATAATGATTGAAATTTTACATGGGTTTAAATTTTAAAAGATTTAAAAGATATTATAAATATTTTGCCATGAAATAAAAGTTTAAAAAAACACAAAATATAATAGCAGTAACGGTACAATGTGACATAGTAGATGATTTTTTAATATATATGATAATATTGATGGATACATTTTATCAATAAATATTAGAAAAAAATAAGTAAACATAAGAATAATAAATAAATAATTAGAAAGTTCCTTTGAAATAAAGATGAAAATTGAGGAAAATTAATTAGTATAATAAAAATAAACAAGACATGTATGTATGTTCAGGGAAATAATATCTATTCTAAAATGTTTACTGTAACAACATAAGTTATATCAATATTTATAGTTAATGTTTTTCAACTCCACCAAAATCCTACCTATGAGTACTTGTTTATATAATATAAGGCTAGAATTACAATAAATAATAAATAACATAGTTTAAAAATAGTAATACTTAGAAAGAGAGAAAAAATTTTTTAAAAATGTTTGTGTCCTTCAAGATCTTTATTCGCTTTATGGACATTGTTAATTGAAGAGCCTCATTGTTTTTTTTCACAAATATGATCCAACCAAAATATTGTTTTTCTCCAAGGTGATAACATTCCTTACCAACCTCACATGTAAAAAGGTATATATACAATTATCTAACGGAAACAAGGTATATTTCCAATGAGAATACATGGAAAGGTTAGAATAATACTAGAGGGTCATTTTTTTTCTTCAATTGTTTCTCATTCTTCCCTAGGCAATTGCAGGTAAATTTCCTCTAAATTAGACCTCTATCATTCTGACAACACTAAAATAATTAGTAACCCACTTATATGTACAATTGAATAGGTAGTGAAATGTGGGCAATTTTTTTTTTTATCTCACCTCTTTTGTCATCTTTGTAGGGATTAGTTTCTGATACCCGCCTCGGTGGCGTAGTTGGTTAACGCGCTTGTCGTGTTGGGCTCGACTGCTGAGGACAGGGAGATCGAGGTTCGAATCTCGGTCGGGTGAACTGGGGGTGGTTTTTCCTAAATGGTTTTCCACTCTCCTTCCACGCAAATGCGGGTTCACTTCCTCTAATACAACCTTCCCAATTCCTAATCCATTAGAGTAATTAGTGCTTAAAGCGTATAACCCGAACGGGTAGTAAGACGCGGTGCCAAATATTATTATTATTATTAGTTTCTGATGGTGGTTCTTATACTAACCAGGTGTAAAGGGTATATTTAAATGTTTTTTTTTAAGACTCTATATATTTTTATGTAACTAACACTAAAATTATATCAGCACAGACTGCATTATTTTACTACTGATTCCCTGTTATCTAACACAACCTTTCACAAAATTGTATTAACTAGCAATCCTGCTAAAATTTTGTGTATGATTTCAAATTTTTCATAATTACAAAATAATGTTTTGAGTAAGTACAGTAGCCCCGTGGCTTCTTTGGTGCTGACTGACAGCTCTCAGCCGTCTTCTGACAGTCAACATTTAGATATATAACTAAATTTTGACTGTCAGAAGTGACAGCTGCTAAAGACATGTTTTTGCAGATCATATGGTTCGGCGTAGGGATACATAATTTGGTCTGGTAACATTTTCAAAGCCGTCAGCACCAAAGAAGCCATGAGGCTACTGTAGGTGGGTTGAAAAAGTGGAAGGGGGAAGGGTAGTAAACCTACCTACATGGGCTACAAACTCCACTTCTACCAGTAATTCTATTTAATTTGCTGTTTCCTCTTGTTAAGTCTTATAGGTGATAGTAAAAAATGTTTACCTCCTTTTCTTGGACCCCACTTACTAAGCTCATTTCAAGAAACATCCTTCGTTTTCCAATACCATATTGAATGTAGGGAAATAAAGGCATTTGAAATGTTGAAGTAGCTAATTTTACTATGAAATGTTTTACAAGGTGCATCGTGAAGGTGTATATTAAAATATTAATTAGTATTTGGTTGATGACATGCAATTAAAACTGTAGTAAAGGTTAAAAACTATAACATTATGTTTCATCTTACTCGAAAATGTCGCAATCATACCTATAATAACTACTCCAAGGTGACCTGGTGGTCTAGGGGTAAGGTGTCAGACTTCTGTGCCTTGGGCCGGGGTTCAATCCCCGGTCCCGGCAAAGATTTATCTGATTACCAAACCCTTCCTTCACCTCTGACAAGACATCTTGTGAATGTGGGGAATGCCAGGCCTCCACCGTGGTTCGGATTCCACGTTAAACTGTAGGTCCTTCATTTCATCTCACAATTACCCTACCATTACACATTAGCGTAAATGCGTATAACCCGAACGGGTAGTAAGACGCGGTGCTAATAATACTAATAATAATAATAACCTCCATAGCCCTTTATGCTGTTTCTTAGAAACTACTCCATAGGGAAATTGGAGCGGATCCAGTTAAAAATATTGGGGAAGGGGGAGATACTTTTACCCTGGGGTCTGGGATATGGAATATGAAATACCCACATGTTTATGGAATTGAGGGGGCTTTTCCATTATTATTTTTTTAAATTTAACCCTCTAAAGGACTATTTTAAGGTCATTCTGGAGTCCTGTAAATAAGATAGAAATAAAAGGAAATATAAATAAAATATTTTTTTATATTATTTGTTAAATGTATGCTTCAAGTTGTTATTTACATGACCATCTTGTGTTTGCTAGTTTTGGCAAACCACTCTTATCTAAAATGGATCATCGTAGACATGCAGAAGATACAAACCAACATGTCTTCTTTCCCCCATAGTTGTCCTCAGCCATGTCTTGATCAGAAAAAAAAAATTTGATGACACTGCCAGTTACCCTGTAACAATCTTTGCAAGACCTCAATTTAAATGCTCCTGGTATATTATAAATTTTTGTCCGTTCATCTGGCACTTTTCATGATGTCGCCTTTTCTTTTGATCTGATCAGATGTGTTTATTTCGACTAGACTCCAATTTTTTAGTACTTCAACAGAGCAATTGTCTGGGGATTTCCCCTTCTAAATTAAACCTTTCTCATATCCAACCCAAAAGCGTAAATTAGTACAACCCGAATGGGTGGTAAGACATGATGCTTATAAAAAACTCATAAGTGTAATCTTTATCAATAAAATTAAGAGTTTGTCTGTCCGTCTGTCATGAGCATTGTGGTATCCACCGCACGCAGAGGGCTGAGATTTTAAAATTAGTTGCCCATGTGTACCTCAAAGATGTAATTTTAAATTTTTTACTAGATTTTTACATTTATTAAAAACTGGGTCAAAACAAATAAAATCAAGAGATATTTTTTCTGTCTGAATGAAGCAAAAAAAAAAAAATGGGGGGGGGGGGGAGGCTTATACCGTGTACTTCTGCATACACCTCATACAGGTACAGTAGCTCCATGGCTTCTTCGGTGCTGACTGACAGCTCACAGCTGACAGCTAAAAGCTTAGAAAAGTTACCAGACAAAATTATGTATCCCTACGCCGAACCATATCATCTGCAAAAACATATGTTTAGCAGCTGTCACTTCTGACGGTCAAAATGTAAATATATACATAAATGTTGACTGTCAGAAGTCAGCTGTGAGCTGTCAGTCAGCACCAAAGAAGCCATGGGGCTTTTTTGTAGTAAGATGTAGTGGGGGGGGGAGGGGGCGAGGAAATTGAATTTGAAAAGTAACGCATAATGTGGTTAACTTTTGAAAGAAGTAATGATGCTTAAATTAGAATGTGTTGAAAGCGTTTTACTAAATTAATAAGGTCCCCCTTTTGTTATACCCCAGGTGGAATAAATGTGTATCGGACTACGGTGGTCTTAAATTGTAGTGCTGGGTTTCAAGCCCATTCGGGGTCGATGGACTTCCCTTAAGCGATAAAAATCTATGGTACAACAACTTCCTTCAGAAGGGAAGTAAAGCCGTCGATTGTGGCGTGTAAAAGAGCCCTGGAAGGTAGGATAAAATACCTTTCTCGGTAAAATTGGTAGGCTCTTTAGCATTTTCGCTCATAGAAAATTATTGAGTGCTGATACAATCAGTTGGTTCAAAAAGAAGTGCACGTTAAATACTAAAATTTGGCATTCTTGAAGTATTTATAATTAGTTTAATTATATGGTTCATCTAAAACGGCCTTCAATAATACTTACTTATGTATTATAACATAATTTCTCTCTATGTCATTAAAAAAAATGGAGCAAGAATGCAAATGCAATTGTAATTTTTTTTCGCCATTTTGGAAACACAAGTTTCCATTTTTCAAATAACGGTCATTCTATGAAAATCAGACTACAAGGTACATATTTACTAGGCAAGACAAAATCACATATAGTAGTTCAATTATTAATATGTATTTTCACAGCATGAATAAAAATACAGATTACATCAGACCAGTTATATCAAGTTATATATTTATATGGCCTGAGATATATATTTATTTCCATCAAAAACAAATTACCTAGAAAGAGATTACACACTGTCAACAGTGAGGTTTTAGTCCTTTCATAAAAGAACCAATATAATTATAACATCAATTATTTTATTTTTTCTAACATTATTAACCTTTGATTTTGTAAGAAAATAAGTGACGATTGAATTGCACTGGTTTTTTTTTGTTGTTAAACGTTAAAGTGAACATTAAATACTTAACCTTATATTTTCTAAGAATAGTAACTATACACCACAATATATGAACAACACCTATTTTAACAATAATTTAACAATATCATTTTTTTTAACAAAACTATTTAGAATTTGGCATAAAATAGGTAGTACACTTGGTAACTGTTTTTCACGTACCTATTGTGATAACATTCATAGGAGGGTTAAGCACACTAACTGGGACAATATTTAGTGTCGCCAGAATGGGGTCTAAGTTGGAGTTGAGATAGAGGACACATATCATGACAAACTAATAATAGTTAAACTATTTATTTCTAGTTTAGCCGAAAATAACAATTCATGTAAACAAGCTTACTCTTTTTTTGTTTTCAAAAACCATTAGCTTGATCTAGATACTAATAGAAAGTGTTAAAGTGTTACAGACATTATAACATATGTGTTCATTAATCACACATTGAAGCCAGCTCCCATTTTACTAATATTATATACTTTAGAGGTCTAAGTATTAATTACTATTTTGAAAAAAAAGGGGGGGGAATGGCCCTTTTGATTCCTAAGGATATTAGAGATTTAAAGATTTATTAGTGGCTTAGCCCAACAAAATTAAATAGCAAACAGAACACCCAGACTCAATAACATTTGGTTCCATTCGAGACCATTCCAAAACGACACAAATTAATATGATCAATATATATAATATATAAAAAGATTTAGATTCGAGATTTGTAGAAAAAGTATAGATTTAGATCCAACTTTCTTCTGGTTTTATCAAAACTCTTGGATTCAACCCCCTCTAGTACTATCATAACTTGTTGAATTCAACTTTCTTCTAATTTTATCAAAACTCTTGAATTCAGTTCCCCTATCATTATATCAAAACTCTTATATTTGACTCTCTTCTAGCTTTATCAAAACTCTTTGAATTCGACCCCCTCTAGTTTTATTAAAACTCTTGGATTAGATCCCCCTCTAGTTTTATCTAAAACTCTTCAGAGGAGTGTTTGGAACAAAGTTATTAATCCTTCTTGTCTCTCGATTCTTATTCAAAATTATTTACTACGAAAGTGAAGATGAAATTATTGTGAATCTATCTAATACATTATGGATAGATAATGCATGATTACCATAGATAGAGGGGTGAGACTGTAAATAGGTATAGGAACAACTAAATTGAATTTTTAAATATATATAATTATATATATATATATATATATAATTATTTTTTAAATGTATGTAAAATATATACAATATAATTTTTTAATAGGACGAAAGGTCATATTAAAGAAGTCTATTTGCTATGAAACAATCTTAAAATTGATTAAAAGAAAATTAAACTAATAATTTTCAACAAGAAGATTGAAAATTCCAAGTACTCAAATTCTGTAAAAATCTACTAACCGAGTTCGAGCGACCAGTAAAATTTGACTCAATCTAGAATTTTCGAATATTCCTACACTCCCATTTTTTAAAGTTAGAAAAAATTGTGAAATTGAAAAATAAAATTAAGAAGTCGAGGTCAAACATTAAGTAATTTTAATAGTTAGTTTTTTAATCATTTATGACAGGAAAAAATTGAATTCACATTGTAAAAAAATTTAAAGGTTATATTAAATATATGTTTATAAAATAGATAAAATGGATAAGGGTTAAGAAAAACAAAACAAAAATTATACATAGCATTTCTTGAGATTCATTTCAAGTACTGATAACATAATATATTTTATGCACATGTGTAATGCATAAACCCAGGACTGAAAATCCTAGCAAATCATAAAAGTTAAAAGCGCTAATAACAATTAGCAGGCCAAGAGGAACAGGTCACTAAGCGATGATATTTTTTTTTATTATTTAGCACCGCATCTTACTACCTGTATGGGTTATTCGCTTAAATACTAATTATGCCAATGGTTTAGGAATTGTGAAGGTTGAATTTAGAGGAAGTGAACCCCCATTTGCATGGATAGAGTGTAAAACCACCACCCAGTTCAGCCGACCAAGGTTCAAACCTCTATCTCGCTGTCCTTGGCAGTCTAGCTCAACACGAAACAATCACGCCGCCAAGGGGGCTGATGTTATTGTTGTGTGATAAAAGTGTGCAAGAGAAAAGAAGAGTGTGTGTCTATATCAGGTATACATGTGGGAATCAGGGGTGTGTCACTATCAGATATATATATGTGTGTGTGTGTGTGTGTGTGTGGATATTAAGGGTGTGTTCATAGAAGGGGGAGGTGATAGGGGAAAATAGGGAGGCAATGGGGAAATGAGAACATGTTGTTGGGAAGGGTGAAGAGAAATTAAAGGGTTGTTGGGAAAAGAGCAGAAAGTGGAGGCGAGAGAAGGAGGTTCTAAATTCACCTGCCTTAAGACTTTTTTTTTTTACATCCATTACTGTTTCTGTGGCCTAAGCCAGTTTATTCAAGCCATATATTTTCCACTGCCGAATTGCTAGGCCTGTCGTAGCTTCATATGCTTTATAATCTAACTTAAGACTAGGACAGGAACAACATCCAGTCTCCCCCAGCCGTTAATTTATCAATTTGAAAGGGTAAACTCACATTTATTTCACCAATTATACATTTTCGGCCATTCCGGGAATCGAACCTGGGATATTTTCTCAGTGGATTCACACGCTATCGAATGAGCTAAGATGTCAGACCTGCCTCAAGAAATTGAACACCCCAAATACATATTCAGTATAGAGGGCTTTTATCACATATGATTTTACCAAAGTACAGGGTTTACTCAAGCTGCAATTAACTTTCGAAGTAAAATCACAGTTTTGGCCAACATTGCTAACCAGGGCTGTGGAGTCGGTATACCAAGCCTTCACTCACACTCACAGACGCTTTTACTGACAGACTCGGACTCCTTCATAAATAGCTAAAGTATATTAATTAGCAATAACAAATTTATGCCAGTAAAATGAACCAATGCAGATGACTTCATGAGAAGATTCTTTGACATTGTGAATGCCTTATTTAAATAAAATTGTCAATCAAAATTACAAATATTGTTTATAAAGAAAAAAAAATTATTCAATTAAAATGATTTGATTACCATATATTGTTATATTATTAAACCTTTTATTTCAAAGCCTAAATCAGAGTCGATACATTTTGCTCCAGACTCCAAACTTAAAGACTCTTTTTGCTAAACCTTCTAAAAAGTATGTCTTTATCCACAAATCGTCACATGCCTCAACGCGGTATGAGGACGGGAATCCAAATTTACCAAATTAACCTTAGTAACTGAATAAATAACAATAAATTACCACATGTCCTTAACTATTTCACTCCTGGAAGTGAATCCTAACCAAAAGTAAAATCTAATTCCACAAATTAAATATTGTTAACAACACAATCACTTAGGCAATTATATATATACATATTTATAGAAATAAATCTACACAGAAGTTTCTTAAAAATTTTGTTCACAAACATTCCCTGTTAATATTTATGTTATACACTAATATCGATTGATTTTTAACAAAGACTTACTAATGCTAACAAATATAATTATATACAATTCTTATTCACTAATTTGATACGTACAACAGTTCTAATCTCTAAAATGGAATTACAAAGCCTTGAATCATTTAAATAAAATCTTATCTGCATTTGGGTACACTTCTTCGGTCGACTCATTTAGCCCCTTTTCAGTGGCGCCAAACTAAATTAAAATGAATAAGTTTTAATCAAATTCTCATTCTCAGTCCTAATATGAGATGTTCAAAAAAATCTTAAAATGCCCCATTTTACTCCAATCAGAAGTCTAATCAAAGTGTGGTAATGTGCATTCTTTGTTTAACAGAGAAATTGGGATTAATGAAATGGTTATTTTCTAGGGATGTGTCCTTTGCATCCTTAGAGATATTTGAGGAGTGAAGAAAATATCAGATCAAAGATTTTTTTTAAAGTTGAAATTATTTTAGCCCAACATAATTATAAATGTAATAACCAAACACATGCCAGGATTTAAGGAGGGAAGAGGGGGCATCAGGGGCTAAATTAATAGAATTAAAATATATTAATTTTCAAAGTTTTGATCAAATTTTCTGCCCTTGTAACTAAAAACAAACGAAACATAAAAATAATTTATTTTGTTTTAAACTGAGCTAATTTATTGTGATTACAAAAGTTTTTTTTATACAAATATTATCTTTAATATTGAGATTCAAACTGTTAATTTTTTAAAGAAATGATATAATGTTGAAACAGCTCTGACCAGACCACAGATCATTAATTTACCACTATAAATGTATATATCATTGCTATAATGAATGGATGGATGGCGTGACTGACGATGTTATGGATGGAGGATGTCATGTGCTCAGTACAATAAGCCCTCCAGCCATTAATCTCAGTTTTTCTAGATTAGAGCTGCTTGTTATTTATTCAAGCAGCTCCTCAATTGTCCTCACAAAGCTGAATTTGACCCCGTTACAGACCCAACGCTTCACAGATACATTCTGAAAGCACCGGGAAACAAACCCAGGACCTCTGGATCCGTAGTAAATGTAGTAAGGTAAATATTATATGATTACAAATTTTTATTGAATTCAGAATTTGGATTCGAGATTTATTGGTAGAATAAAGAATCAGATTTGAGATTCATAAAATAGAGGATTTGGCCCGGTTCTTCCCCCCCC